>JADKLZ010067278.1:0-12599 GCA_021533235.1 Biomphalaria straminea | reverse complement strand
ACGAGGACTAGGAGAATTGCCTTTGAGCTAGAGACCTTGGTGGGCATGGAGCTCACTACTATCTGAACCAAAACATTAAAGAGAAACCAACGCAGTTATACGATACATCATTATTTTATACATTTTAAAATAAGAATATAATAATTATTATTATTATTATTATAAAAGGTGGCTGAACGGTAAAGCGCTTGGCTTCCATACCGGCGTCCCGAGTTCAAATCCTGTTGAAGACTGGGATTTTTAATTTCGGCATATTTGGGCGCCTCTAAGTCCACCCAGCTTTAACGTACCTCCTCGTATGGCTAGTGAGAGCTATGTGAGCCCCGAGTGTTTGGCTGCACACTGGGTGGGTTATTCCAGCTGGAACTAGTGTCATTAGCCTTTTTTTTTTATCTGACGCTTTTCTTCTGCCAGTTCCGTTCTCGTGTCGTCGTGGAAATGCAAAGGCCACCAATCACTAGCGGATCCAGAACTTTGGAGTTGGTGGAATTCGATTTTATTACAAACCCTTACCCTAACGCCTAGTAAACCCAAACCCTATGTATAATCGCATGTAGGTGTGGCTCACATAGCTCTCACCAGCCTTAGATAGATAGATAATAGATAGATATATAGATAAATGTTTTGACCGCATGCCAGATGATAAAATCCCGAAAGATATCTTATACGTTGAGCTGTGGAAGCAGACATAAAACTAACATATAGAGTTTTCTGCAAGCGAGACATGAGGGCCACATGCATCAACTAAAGTATGTGGGAAAACATAGCCAAGGACAGACTGTGTGAGCTGGGACAACCCCTCGCTGAGAACAAAAGAATTGAGGCGTCCTTAATCAAGAGGAAAAAAAGAAAGCGGCCCTGTTCGCCAGCCCTGAATCTGATGCATACACGTGCATGAATTGTGTCAAAGTCTGCCGCTCTAGAATTGGCTTGATTGGCCACTCCAGATTCTGCCCCGTCTCAAGACTAAACCAGGACCAGTGACTCATCTGGGCGCATCCATTGCCTTTCGAGACAAAAGGAGCCATATAAATGTTTTGACCACAAAATGGAAATAAAAAAATAGAAGGAATTTTATTTAAATCCGCAAAACCCAAAGCCTAATCCACCTTTTTTTTAAAAATGGGATCCACATCTAGATCCTCTGAAATCAACGTACATGTCTCGTAGCTTAAAGAAGCTGCTACATAAAGTTTATTTTTAGTTTTCTGCAACGCGTGTTGACGAGTTCTTGGAACAAGCCTGCTTTCTCGGAAAAGAAGTGGGCAAGTTAATTCCATAAAAGAAACGATATTTTTTTTTCTGTTAGTTGATATTTGCTAAAAATATTGTTCGAGGTGGATAATACAAAGTTTTCGTAGGACGGGAGAAGTCGGCTGTAGTTAAGAGCTTAAACGAAGATACTTAACTTGTTTGATTATATTGTTGAGTATGTATATGTTATCAAAGTGACTTCTTATCCAAAAATGAAAACATTGAATTTATTGTTGAAATATCTTCGTTATTTAAATTAATTTTTCGCTTTTGAATCTCCCGCATAATGATTTTGTTCGTGGGTTTAGTAATTGTTTAATACAGAAATCTTACACTAAATTATTTTAGAGAACACAACTTAAAAACACTTTTCGACAATGTCGACCCTGGGAAGGTAGTGGGCTTTGTCCGGGTGGGGCCTCTATATGCCTATGCTGTCCCACCGAACCTTTACTATTTTAACTGTGACTAGACTATGCTTTTAATGATTTAACTGTATAGAATTTAGCCTTGTTATATAAAGGGAGAGTGATCCTTAAAGAATTACAGGCACGACATGGCCTAAATTGTGCCGATGTGCCTAAACTCAAACTCTAAATTATAACATCAGAAACGCATTGCCTTATCAACACAATCTCATGGTAACATTAAGACATCTTCACATCTAGCACTCAAATACAAACGATCGTTACAGAAGGTAAAAGGCAGGTTTGGATATTTCCAGCAGGAATTTAAGAATCGTCTCATCTAATCTCTGCCTGTGGTCCCCACTGGGGCATAGGCCTCCAACCAGCTTTCTCCAGGCATCTCGGTTCTGGGCGAGTCTCTCCAACTGTCTCCATGTCTTGCCAATCTGCTTGGCATCCGTGTACCGATGGTGGTGGTGGTCCTGGTAGAGATGATGGTCTTCGGCCTGTCAGCTTCCAGATGACTCTGGCTTTCACTGGCATGCGTCATTAACCTTCCAGCTGGAGGTCCATCCTCTCCCAGGTCCGTGACTTCTGTTGATTTGCTGTTTGGTGTTTCTGTAGCTAGCAGTTTTTCTACAGGGTAGGGTAGCTAGCCCTACGCCCAACCCTCCTCCTTTCTCAGACGGGCTTGGGACCGTCACATGGCGGAGTTAGCAATTTAAGGAGCTAGAACAAAAATCTTCCAATAACAACAATGGTTTCTCCCTCTGTACTAACAGATGAAACATATAAAACATTGATTTTTTTTTTTAAGAGGGCAGGAAGAAGAAGCAGATGACTCCTGCTCGAGTCAGCTCGACCGTATAGAAGAACGCAGTGTCCCCGTTGGGTCATAAGCAGTGGCGTAGCTTGGGTGGGGGAGGAGGGGGGAGAATTTTAAAATGTGTGTTGTTTTTTTTACACTAAATATTAAGTACGTACGAAAATGAAGGCCATAAGAGTTCAAACCCTCCGGGCCCCGTAATGGAAAATTCCTAGCTACGACCCTGGTCATAAGTCTACTTACGTAGTTAGACTCTCCAGCTTTTTCTAATAGAGTTGTCGTTGAGGGTGAAGAAACATCGACTGTGGTGTTGGCCTCGGAGGCCACGGCTATGTAGCGGGCCAGTTTGCTAATGCTCTGGGGGAGGGTGATAAACTCTCTGCCGTAGCTCTCCACTGGAGGGGCCATGTCTGAGAAAAACAAGTGATGGTCATTGTTTTTTTTTTCTTGTTTTGTTTAAAGAGAACCAAGGACTCTATAGTTCAATGTTTCCGTTAAATAATACAGGTCACATGGAACTATAAAAGAAAAAGGTAAGATGCCACGGTGATGCAAAGGGCTGAGTGATAAAGCACTAGACTTCAGAACAGGATGTATGGGTTTGAATCTTGGTGAAGACTGGAATTTTGATTTTCCTAATCCTTAGGAAACCTCTGAGTTTACCCAGCTCTAACGGGCACATGACTTTAGTTTGGGAAAAGTAAGGGGTGTTTGGTCGTTGTGCTGGCCACATGACACCCTCGTTTACCATCCTTAACCAGATCAGCTTTACATCATCTGCCCTATAGATCGAAGAAAAGTGAGCAAGAGGAACATTGCTTTTTTTTATCGTAATAAAAAGTGTTTACAAATTATTCTATGGTTGTTGTTGACAGTCGTTAACTTATATCATTAAATTGCTGGTAGTCAACTAAACCTCCGAATTCATTGTATCTATGAACTAAATAAACGTCAATTTATTTAAATAACTTAATTGTAAACAATATTAAAAAGAACTTTATTAAAATTGAGAGAAAATCATGTTGACATGAGATAAAAATAAATGTATTAGACTTTAGTAATATTTGTTTAAAACAAAATCTAACTCACTACAATAACACAGTGAGGCGCGGTGGTTAAGCGGTAAAGCGCTTGGCTTCCGAACCGGGGGTCCGAGATTCGAATCCTGGTGAAGACTAGGATTTTAATTTCGGAATCCTTGGGGGCCTCTGAGTACACCCAGCCCTAATGGGTACCTGATATTAGTTGGCGGTTGGTCGTTGTGCTGGCCACATGACACCCTCGTTAACCGTTAGGCCACAGAATCAGATAACCTTTACATCATCTGTCCTATAGACCACAAGGTCTGAAAGGGGAACTTTTTTTTCATTAAAATAGCACAACCTTTCATTCTTACGTTCAGGGTCGCTACTCACAAGACCAATGACGACAACGCCACCTATCTAGCATCATTCACAACCAATCGTTAACCTTTTTTCGCCGTCACCATAGAAACACACACACAAACATCCCTACACAATGGATATTACTCTATTTCAATACTATGCATAGATTACCAATACATTCGTATTCTATAGCTTTACTCCACATTCTTCAAAAAAACAGAGAAAGACTTATTTTTGTATGAATTACGTCCAAGTACAACATACTCTAATAATAATGTTTAAATGTATGCAATTAAAATAGCGATCATGTTTTGTAACGATTATACAGTGTTGAACACTATAGCGTTGGTTTATGGCTTCAATCATCTGGTGTAACAACAAAAGTAAAGGGTTTATTATAAACTTTATGAAATACACTTGAACAGAATTTTTTTTTTTTGGAGCAAATCTGAATTGAACTTTTATTTACAAACAATGATGGTGTAAGCATAATGTCACTCCAATTACTCATTTCACGACAGACCACTTCGCGGAATCTTTTCAGCATTCATCTGTCCACATTTACTTATGATTAAATCACAAACACAGAGTGGTAAAGCACTTGGCTTCTGTACCTGGGTTCCCTGTTTAATTTAGGGATCTTTGGGCACCTCTGAACTCTGAGCCAACCCAGCTCTAAAGGTAACTGACATTAGCCAGTTGGTCGTTGTGCTGGCCACATGACACAATCGTTAACACAGAAACAGATGATCCTTACCTTATCTGCCCAATTGGTCGCAAGATCTGATGTGGCAGACGCTTTAGCAAAAGCGGTTGCGCTGGCCGTGCCCACTTTCGAAGCCACGAGTACGTCTAACCAAGCTACGACAATAACCCGAGAGTGGGTACATGAAATGTGGTTGGAATCCTGGGACGGCTCCAACAAAGCCCGAGGAGTCTGGCAGCGTTTGCGCCGCCCGGACCGCGACTTGTCAGATGTCCGAAATGGTTCGAGACTTCGTCCCTTTAATAAAACATGTGACCAGAGAAAGGCTTTTATCTCATGGCTGGGATGAGAGAGTGGCTCTTCACCGACCTCTCTGTCCGGAGACCCCCTGCAACTAGGTTATCAAGTAGTCACACCCGTTTGGTCGTAGGACACGGCTCCTTGAGCCCCCTTACATGCGAGGCCGGAGGCCGAGCCCATGGCGGGGCCTCTATATGCCTATACTGTCCCACCGAACAAGTACGAGGGTCCATCACCACCAGTATGGCCCCCGTTAGGGAACGGGTCGGTTGGGGTTTCGGACTGGTTAGCGAGCCTTTCTTACATCCCTACCACGTGTAATGTATCCTCTCTCGAGGATACGTGTGGTAGCCCACTGAGAGCTATGTGTGCTACCGTTCTTATCCTATCCACTTCCCTAGATGGACGTTTCTATGGAGGCGCCACGCTGAGGCGACGGTAGCTGGAATTCCTCCGGACCGCGACTATCTATGGTGGAGACTAAAACGGTGGGAACAGTCGTTAATTGCGCAGTGTAGAGCTGCGGGGATCGATGTCAGCAGAGTAACTTAATCTGTAAGGAGGCTTAAAGGCATTACGCCAAACAGCAGAGTTTCTCGCCAGGGCTCTACGGGAGGACTGATCCTTCCAGCCCTGATTTTCATTTCGGAGTTCATTTCAGATATGGACATTTTACATCAGAAACAAACTCACGCAAACTGTATAGTATATAGGTAACCTTTACCTGAAACCATTTCTTGACGGCCAATAGCTAGTTGATCTTCTATGGGTGTTCTACAATCCTCTACGTTGGCATAGTATTGATAACAAGTTCCATGGACAACGCCAACAGGTTTGTTACTTAACACGTACGACCCTGGTGAAGATAGAGTCGTTTTTTTAGCGGCCTCCGTATGGGGAGAAAAGCCACTATTAGGTTTGTGCAAAATGTCCGTCTGTCCGTCTGTCACATTCAGATCTCGAAAATTAGAAGAGAAATGAAAAATATTTTCTCATCAAGCGACGCAGCTTGAAAAGTTTAGGTGCAACGGCTACTTTTGGTTTTCTAAAAGCAAACCGTTTAATTTATAAAATTAATTATGCAAGCGATTTTTTCATAAAAATTCTCCAATTCTAAAAACAATTACATAAATATAAACTTTGTAAAGGATGTAATGTTACAATAAAATAACAAAGAAAGACTATTTTTTTTTTTTTCAATATCAAAAAGTCTTATATCTTTGTAAAATATTCAAGAAATGTTCACAACAAATGTAAATATAAGTTAAAGGTGTTTTTTTTTTCTGTTCAACTAGCTGTAAAGATTAAAAGAAAATATTTACGTTTGTTTATAAAGGCTAAGAATGCACTTTGTATGTAAATATCACTATTATACAGCGTCTTTCGTGCTGCAGTGTAACTAGTAGCGGCAAAACACTGTACCAATCAGTTTCCCTCAATTTTTATTTTTTTAAATAATTAGATATTATTTATTTTTTGTTTTGTACCCACATACGGATATAAGACGCTTACTTTTTGTGCGTTTTGTTTGCCGGTCGGTCTGTTTGTCACGTTTAGATTACAAAAAAAAAAAAACTCTAAAAAATATTGAAAATCTGATTTAACATTTAATGTTAAGTTTTAAGTATAGATCTTTCCGTGTGAATCTAGTGAAAGAAGCTTCTAATGAAGAATGAAGAACTAATAAAGAATTACTTGAGGTGAACAATTATCGTATAGATAGATTAAAACAGTTGGTAATTCTGTTATTCAGAGTAGGAAACAGAATTCCTATGATACACTGTATGACTTCGCTACACTCAAGGCTCGTAAAGTTTGTTTGTTTGTTTTACATGTTTCGGAAATTCCTTCAGAGTTGAAGATAGTTATTTCCTAGTCCAAACCTCCCGCAGGACGACGGGGGATGGGAGCGGGGAGGGTTTGAACACGGGACCATCGGTAAATCGATACGACAGTCCAGCGTGAAAACCGCTCGACCAGTAATTCAGTACGTAGTAAAAATGAATAAAATGCAAATACAATTTTATTATCTAATACAAATTTTTAATGTACATTTATTTTCCGTATCCCTACCTAAACTGGGCCCAGCGAAATACGTTTAATATAGGGCCCCACAATGGTAAATCTGGTCCTGCTGTTTAGTTGCGGGTGAATACTACTTGTTTCCCACTCCCCTCAATCACAATGTGTTTTTTTTTTCTCGCCTCTAAAATTTCGTGGGGTAACTCTAGTCCATCCGACTGCAGAAATAGAAGAGTGATCTTTCCATTACGTGGTGTCTAAACTCTTGAGCCATGAAGAGCATTATATTTTTATAGATTATAATTCTTGTTGCCTGTCAGACAGCGGTACTGCTGCAGACCTGCCACATCACCAGAAAATGTATAGCATAATAATTAATAATATTAAATATTTATTATAGATAGATAGATAGATAGACAGACAGACAGAGAGACAGATAGACAGAAAGATAGACAGACACATAGACAGACAGATAGACAGATAGATAGACACAAATATAGACAGACAGATAGACAGATAAATAGACAGATAGATAGACATACAGATAGACAGATATACAGACAGATAGATAGTTTCTTACTTTACTCAATTCAACATTATCTTTGATAAACAATCACCACACCTATTAAAGAACCAATGGCTCCAATAATATTTTCACACATTCCTATACTTCTTGCTTGATAACTGTGCAGAATGCAAAGTACAAAAAGAAGAAGAAAACATTTTCAAAATATTTTTAGAAAGTCAAAATCTCTATTATACCAAAAAAATATAATATTTTATATAAAAAGTGTTTTAAAAAAATTAGCCCCAATTGGGTTTCGAACGCGTGATGTTGGGACAGTCATGTTCTTGAGCGAATGATTTTACCATTTAGGTCAACGTGAAAAAAATATAAGAAACAAATGGGGTCCATTCACCAAACGTAAACAAACAACATTTCCTCTATATGACCTATACAAATTACACAATCCGTAAGGGTGTCACGTGATCCATATTTTTCACTATTTTATCAATATTATGACGTGGCTAAATTTGTTTATTTACATTTGGTGAATGGACCCCATTACTTCTTGGTACCTTTATTATACGTAGGAGGCTAGACCTATTAAAATCTTTTTTTTAGATCCAGATCTACTACTATATTTAGAATCTATACCCGGCTCTATTAGAGCATAGAATGGGTTGCCTGAGCCAGCCAGGAAAACCAGTGACTTGGGAGAATTTAGATCATTGGTTAATAAATTAATATGCATGACTAAACGCATGACGCGTAGGACTTAATCATCTTCCTTTTTGTGAAGTAACGTCTGTATTATTTAAGATAAGATCTATATTACATTTATAGCAAGACGTAAACATGATTTAGAGAATCTTTAAATAAATGTAAATCATCTTTTAAAATCTATTAACATTTTTTTCCCTTGAAGTATTCCTATGATATAGATTTAGAGCTAGGCCTCTAACTCGAGACTGTAAAAACGTTGCGTAAAATTTTCCTGAACATAAATTTATTAAACTCTTTGAGTTACTGATGCATAACATTCGGAAATACGGACTCGATTGTACTTTCAACAATTGCAATAGTCCTTTCAAAACCAACCTTTCAAGTTTTACAGGCAGGGTAACTACACTTTTGGCACCTTTGTCTGCCTTCGCTTTCACAGAGGCGGAAACTTTGAATGTTACGTACACATCACTTTTCTCGGAGGCTATTATTGTTATGGAAGGGGTGTAGCTGTTAAACAAAAATGGTTTTGGTGGGTCAAATGAAACGCTTCTTATTAATTAATGTATTTAATTGATTAATTTTATTAATTAATTAATATTTAATGTTGGAAGGACTACTTCATAGAACAACAAATTCTTATATGAAACATCCATAATAACGGAAGTTAAATATCAAGCATAAAGTAAAAAAAAAAAAAATTCAGTTCCTGTGTGTTCAGTGACTCAAGTAAAACATATTATTTGCTATTTTAATTCGTTTAAATTTGGATTTTATTTATAAAAAAGATAATCTCTATATTTTACAAAGCAGCTTAATTTTTTTTTCAATCATCAACTCATTGCACTTATAAATATTTTATTTTTTTTTAAATTATGAATTTGCAAAAGTTAAGCTGATGGAGGGGGGCGGTACCGAAAGCCAGAAAACATGGCAAGGAGTCTACGAGACAAAAAGGTTTGGGAACTACTGCATTAAACTATGTGTCACTAAGTGAACATTACATTAACATGGACGACAACTTACTGGAATGTGACGACATAATACTTCATGCCCCACCCTGCCACGGGGAGTACCATCCACCTCAGGGACGACTCGAAGTTTATTTCTATATGAACACACAGACAGAAGTCTGTCTTATTCGAGACAAACTCAAAAGTCCAGATGTTTACTTGAAATTCTCTTGGTCTGAAAGCGGAAACATTAGAAACATTACAATCGATTTCAGCAATGGCGGATGTTAGATAGCTAGATCTAGTTTAGTTTTACAATTGCGCACTTTTTGGTACCGACATTGACGGCAAATTTTATGACGACACAGACTGTAGGGTTAGAGGTTAAGTTTGACGTAGAGGAATTCAGTTACCGCTAGATTCTCAAGGGGATTAGACCTTTTATCGACCGACTAGACTGTGGCCCATTCTGTACATAAAGTTAAAAGTTCATCTCGAAGTCAACTTGGTTATTCAAGTCTTTGTTTTGTTGTGATGGTTTCTCTATGAAACTCGCAATTTAAAAATACACCTTCGAAAGTAAAGCACGCAGCTAGTATCCTGAATCAACTTAGAAATACGTCAGTCATTTTCATAAAACGCTGGTTGTGAAAGTGTATGTGTGTTTTTATGTGAATGTGGTTCGAATTGTCATCAACATTGTTTTTGTACAGTAGTTACGCCGAGGTTGTCAATTGTAATCAAACTGAATTTCCATTAGTTTGGATCAATAAAATTATCATATCCTATCTTAGTTACAACTGATTCAACCAATACAACAGAGACAACCATTACACGGAAAACTATAAATAGGAAGCATTTTGGTGTATCTGGTGTATTCTATATTTCTTACTATGCCGAGGTTTGAAACTTAACTCTTTCTCTCCTAATCAACGATACCATTGTTAATTTCACCTCATTAAATTGAATCAATTTTTAATTTTATAAACTTGACTTTATGATATATTAAAAGAGCATGCATTTCCCTTTAATTATAAAGCAAATATATTTGATACAACATTTTTTGATAACAAACAACAAAGCTATTGAAGCTTAATCATAACAGGGTAGTGAAACAGAAATGAGCAGAATGAAAGAATTCCTTCGAAACGTGGAATAATAATGGTGGAGAGAAAGATTTAATTAATGTTTGTCACCTAGAGGACTACTTCCTTTACAGAGGGGAGAGGTTGGTCAAATGTTTTTACATGTTCCGGATGTTTCTTCAGAGTTTAAGATAATTTACTTCCTAGTCCAAATCTTCCGCAGGACGACAGGAGAAGTCAGCGGCAGGGTTGAACTTGGGACCATCTAGACCAGTGATGCCCAAACTACGGCACCAAACGTAGAAAAGCCCCTCTCCAAAAAGGTTATTTTACGTACCGTAGGGCCCAAACTTTTTCTCTGGTACAATGACCATTCTGTTTATGAAATGGGACTAGACGTATAATCTAACAGAAAAAGTGAACGGTTCCTTACGTTTTTGTGGAACATGATAATAAGCCAATAGATTTTATTAGTAAAGAAAGTGAGGTTGGTTTAAAAAAAAAATATGGCAGCATTCTTGATTTGAGCCGCGAATAAAATTTAAACCAAGCCTAGAGATTGAAGGATTGAATAATTGTCAAAAAAAAAAAAGTTAAGAAACTGAGTCTGTGGTTAAGCTAGGTATAATGTTGCTCACATTTTAAGTAGTGAAATAAAGCCATTTTTTTCGGAAGGGCAGAAAAGAAGATAAAGTTTCAAACATCTCACTAATGAATTAATGAATGTAAGTGTTAGATCCACGGGTTTTAGTTTTAGTTCCATTTCATTACGTTCTTGTATCTTTTCGGTCATGTGGCCCGCGACAGGAGTGTTGGTAATTAAAATGGCCCGCACGTCGAATTAGGCTGGGCATCACTGATCTGGACGACCGAACGACAGTCCAGTCCAACAATTCTGATTTCTGTGTGCCAGAAAATGTTTAAATGCCTCATGGTAAACAGTAAGCAGTACAATAAGCAGTGGCGTAGCTAGGGTGGGAGAGGGGCGGGGGTCCGATTTGGAACATTCCCCCGGGATCTCACTAGAGGGGAGGTCTCAGAAAGCGAGTGTCTGAAATTAGTACGTCACCATCTCAAGTCATGATGTCGAATGCCAGAAATGCAAGGGGCACGCTAAAGAGGTACATCACCTCTACTAGCAGAACTATTGTAAGCGTTAAACTGTAACGTTGAACGGTCAACCTCACCCCCCCCCCTCAGTCCTCCAAAAGTTACTAGCGACGCCACTAACCATAAGAGAATATTGTATACAATTTGATCGAGTGATCAGTGGCGTAGCTAGGGGAGGGGGGGGGGGAGAATTTGAAAATCCCCCCGAATGAGAATGATAGTTTTTTTTACATTAGAAATTAATAATTACGCAAAAGTAGGGCTCTCAAAAAGGTGAAGCTCCCCGGGCCCCCAAACGACAAAAAAATTCCTAGCTACGCCCCTGCTAGTGATATACGTCATGAACGATAGTCATTCTGTAATGTATTAACTGAGTACGCAAGAAGGCAGTATAAGCCTGCCTTGGTAAAGTTTGGTGTTACGGAAGATCAAGTAGTAGGCCTCCTGAAAGAAACTATTTCTGTACAGAAAAATCAATCAAGTAAATAAATTACTAAAGTTCTCCTTTCAGACCTTGTAGTCTATAGGGCAGATGATGTATATGTCATCTGATTTTGTGGTCCACGATTCACGAGGATGTCATGTGGCCAGCACAACGACCAACCGCTTTTACTTTTCCCCAACTAATGTCAGGTACCCATCAGAGCTGGTTGGAATCGAGGGCGCGCGAAAATCCCGAAATAAAAATCCCAGTCTTCACCAGGATTCGAACCGGGACCACCAGTACGGAAGCCAAGCGCTTTACCGCTCAGCCACCGCGCCCTCTAAATAAATTACCAATTCTCTAAAATTGAACGTTACAGTTTAACGCTTACAGTAGTTCTGCTGGTAGAGGTTCCGTACTCTGTAACACCAAATGTTCTAATATGAAAAGATCCGGGCCACGTTCCTTTTCTGTCCTGTGGTACAACAAAGTAACCTGCAGAGAACGAAAGTAAAACGTATCGTAAAGGCTGTGACGAATTCTCTTATAACTCCAACCAGACCCACGGGCGGATCCAGGGGGGGTGGTAGGGGCGATCGCCCCTATTTAAATATGGAATTCACACAATTTGTATATGAAGAGTTGAAGACAGACTTTATGTTAATCATCGGAAGCATTGTAATTTATTGTTTGTACATGAAATGTGTGTGCATCTTAAATCTTTTAAGTGGGGTTGGGAGGGGGCGATGGCATCAATTCCGCCCCCCCCCCCATAAACTTTAGAGTGGAGGGGGCGATCCAATTTCGGGTGGGGGGCGGACGAATTTTTTTTACAATTCACACAATTGGTATACGAACTTATTTCTTGTGTTAATAATGTATACTAACTATTTATATTT
>JADKLZ010067276.1:0-18240 GCA_021533235.1 Biomphalaria straminea | reverse complement strand
GGAACATGTAATACTAACTTATAAATAAGAGATGGTTATCTTTCTCTTCGTCCTTCCTTCTTTACATCATATCTCTCTCCCTCCCACTCGATACGTTCTCTCTCATGATCTATAACTCTCTTCTTCCCCTCCCTCTTTCTCTCTCTCTCCCTCTCCCTCCCACTAGTTCTCCCGCTGTCTCCCTCTATATCTCATTCTGTTTCGCTCTCTCTCTATTTCACCCTCTCACTCCTCTCTCTTTCTCTCTCTCTCTTTCTCGCTCTCTCCCTCGAGATCATTCCTCTCGTTCTACCTCTCTATATTGCTCTCTTGTAAAAAATAACTTTAGCTATCTCTCTTTCTCTCTCTAGCTCTCTCTCTCTCTTTCTTCCTCAATCTTTCTCGCTCTCTCCCTCTAGATCTTTCTTCTCTTTCTACCTCTTTATATCGCTCTCTGTAAAAAAAAAAGATCTCTCTTTCTCTCTCTAGCTCTCTCTCTTTCTCTCTCTCTTTTTCTTTCTTTCTCTCTCTGTTTCTCTCTCTCTCTCTCTCTTTTCTCTCAGAAATCCTAGTAGAGAACAATACGTATCATATAAGAGCAACACTAGGAGAGACTTATTGAGAGACTGGTGCGGAGAAAATGAAGTGAAACTAAAATGTCGACGAGGACTAGGTCTAGAACTTAAGTTCATTGCCTGAAATGTGATACAAAGTTTCCAAAGGAAGCCACAGGAACACTGTTAATAACATACATACTTATGTTCAACACAATGAGGCACCAAAGTTTTTTTAGTTTGTTATAGTGATCATAAGAACGTTTGTATTGAAATGTAATACTTTCTTTCTCACTAGACTTTCATCGGGGGGTGGGGGGTACGGAGTGTATATTTGTGTGTTTCTATGGTGACGGTGGAAAGAGGTTAGCGATTGGTTTTGGATGATGCAACCTAGGTGGCGTTGTCATCATTTGGTTTAAGTGAGGGGAGACGACTCCAGAACGTGAGACTGAAAGGCTGTGCTACTGTAGTGAGTAAAATTGTGTTAAAAAATTTTTATTAGTAAAGATATATTAAGTCTACAACGGTTTAGTTGTCTACCAGCAGTGTGATGCAGTAGCGGCCTTAGGGGGTGGCAACCGCCCCAGGCTCCGCGCCTGAGGGGGGGTGGCCCGCGATGAGAGAGTTTATTGTCACCAACTTCGAAAACCAAGTCAGTTCTCATAAACTAGGACTTGCTACTTAATATTTTACCAATACTCTAATGATACCAATTGAATTTAAGCTGTTAACATACATATTTGGTTTCAAAACACCGTTCAGTTTCGGTAAAGACATCATCTAATGACCTGCCGATTCCAAGAGGCTATCATCGTTTAACAGTTCACAATAAAAACACATTGGTGGAAGCAACCAATCCAAATCGTTTATTTCGTATATAAATATCGACGTCTAATCAGATTTTATAAGGGAAATGCAAAGTGATAAAGTTTGAACTACTCTTTGCATTATGAAAAAAAAGTATATGAAAGAGTCATTTATAACATTTGTAGTAACATAAATGCAACTTTTGACAAAGTGATTTTTTAATGAAAATAACTATAAAATATACAGTGGTGATACGTTCTAAGACCGCACGCGAAAGTCATATTTTTTTGCGGTAGGCTATTAAATTTCATAAACCAATATTATTTTCAGACATAAGCAGTCTCACCAGTAGATGTGCTTGTACAGCTATTCCGGCCAATCAGCTTTCAGAAAGTTTGTCGATGACGTATTAAGTTGTTTTTTTCCCCAATAGGCTAATGTGCATGAATATCTTGCAGCCGTGGGAAAACCAGTGTCTCAGTGTTAAAGAAAAAAATTCCGGAGTATTTTTTTAAATTAGTTGTTTTTTTTAACCCGTGGTATAGCCCTCTCCAAAAGTCGGGTCTGCGAAAGTGTATGGACCACTGTAGCTCTTATAGCACACTTTGTCTTTAAGAACGTCAATATGCTTCAATTTTCAGACTGAGAGATGAGTCAGGATATTAGTAGTGCGCGAGTGTTTTCTTTTATATTTGCTTCTGTTAAGGCAGACCCTTTTTGGAATACTCTTTTCAATGCTAATCCACCACGCATTTGATAATTCCACCGAAGGGATATATCTCCATTCCAGATTCGATGGCAAACTTCTAAATATTGCTAGACTGAGGGCCAAAACTAAAACCAGAACAACCCTCATAAGAGACATGCTCTTCGCGGACGACGCAGCGGTTGTGGCACACTCACATGAGGAACTTCAGCTACTAATGTCCCGCTTCTCTCAGGCCTGTAAAGAATATGGCTTAACTATTAGCACAAAGAAAACAAATGTTATGGGACCTCCTGCTACAGCACCACCCTCCATCCTCATAGACGATAACAAGCTGGATGCCGTGAACGAATTCTGCTATCTGGGATCCACAATTCAAGACGACCTTTCTCTAGATGAGGAGATAAAAAAACGTATAGGGAAGGCTGCATCGACCTTCGCTAGACTCAGGTCAAGAGTTTGGGAAAACCAGAAGCTAACTACAGCGACCAAAATGGAAGTCTACAAGGCATGCATTATGAGCACGCTGCTGTATGGCAGTGAATCATGGACCACCTACGCAAAGCAAGAGCGAAGACTGAACTCGTTCCATTTGCGATGCCTTCGTAGGATCTTGAAAATCACATGGAAAGAAAAAGTGTGCAATACTGAGATCCTTGCACGAACAGGTATTCCCAGCATCTTTAAAACCCTCAGACAACGCCGCCTGCGCTGGCTTGGACATGTTCGCCGGATGGAGGACAATCGCATACCGAAAGTCATCCTCTACGGACAACTTGCGACTGGCTCAAGAAAAACTGGTCGCCCCCACCTCCGTTACATAGATGTTATAAAACGCGACCTCAAATCAGTGAACATCAATACTGACCAGTGGGAAGACATAGCTCTAGACCGCACCAGATGGAGAGAGACAGTGACCAAGAAGACTATGGACAGCGAAAGAGCATGGGCCTCAGCTCTGGAAGAAAAGCGGACAACGCGGAGAATGGCCAGCTCCTCTACCACTGTAGCGAAGACCACCTTTACCTGCGATACTTGTGGACGGGAGTGTCTCTCCAAAATAGAGCTCTACAGCCACACGAGGAAGTGTGCGAGATGAACCATAGTCGTTCTACGACTGAATGAGGCCAATGATGATGATGATGACTCTTGGTATATCAATGAATCAGCCAGGAAAACCAATGACTTCACATGCATGGCTAGATAAACACATGTATCCGCATAGCACGTAATTCTACTTCGAAGGAATGCATTTAATTCTGAAGTTTTCAATACAATTCGGCTTACTTAGTTGTAAAGGAAGAATGTGTTGAGTGATTGCTTTGTTTACAAACCAAATATTTTATTTTTTAAAAATCTAAACATGATCATTTCTTACGATAGATGTGGGTTGTTGTGGAGTTCACATAATACCCTCGTAAACCGTAGCTTATATAAATAGGGTAAACTCCCCTCCTGTACTCAATGTTATAACTGTAGTAAACAGAGATCACATCCGGTTTCTCTGGTGTCATTATTGTCTTACAACCTTGACACTGTAATATACTTCCTTGTATGTTTCTATTTTTAGACCCACGAGTCAGTGTTTACATTATTCAAGATACCAAACTAAATAATTAATCACCAATAGTAAATTAACTAATTTGCTCATTTAAAAAAATCGATTCTAGTCTTGTCATGGAAAGGAGATAGCTCCTGCAAAATTTCAGCTTGATCCGAGGTTAGGTGTGGGAGAAATAACTTTTTACCAGACAGACAGACAGACAGAGTGAGTTGATAAAAGCTTTGTAAAAACATTACTCCAAAGCCTAAAAAAACTGTGATTCATGCAACATGTGAAATATCATAATAGATCTTGCATAGTTCAACAACAATAGCAATGAATCAATAAATCCCAGCATACATTGAAATATAAGGCAAAGAAAACAAAAAGACATGCTGGCAAAATATTGGGAGAATTAATAACCAATTGAAAATTCGTCTCCATTCTCAAGAAATAAAGACAACAAAAGAGAGAAGAGGAAGTTATAAAAATAGACATTCTGTCATCCAAATCTGTGGTTGTGCTCCAACTAAGATCACTTAAAATTCATAGAGTCCCTATTGCTGGGCTTCTCAGATGCTCTCCTAAAATGAAGACTAGGAATAACTTTGAGTTATTTTCAGGAGGAAATGTCTAATTGGGCTACTAACTTATTGTCTCTCTTTCCTAGCGTCTTTAAGCTTTTCGTATTTCCTGTTTCAGTATAACAACTCTTTTGGTTTCGAGATTCACCTTCACGTATTACTTAGTCGAATGAACCAGGGGCAACAATCTTGATCTGTCCATTTCACAAATTTATTAACTATAATTGGCTATATCGACACGAAAAACGTCTAATGCAGGGGCGGACTGGCTATATGGGCATTCGGGCAAATGCCCGGTGGGCCGGTACCCAAATTAGCCGATAGGACCACATTAATCTTCTTTTTATAAATGAAGTATTTATAAGCTAAAGGCAGCATGTGACTAATGCAACAAAATAACTTGTTGAAGGTTATCTAGTATTCTCTTACAAAAGGGAACCTCAGAGCGAAGTATTTATATTCACTATATTCATGTGTACAGCTATCGATACATTAACAATGATTTTGATGACAGGTTGGCCTACAATTTGATATCCATCATATAATATACAATTTATGGGCCGGATGAAATAGAAATACCCTGGCCGATTTTGACACCCAGTCCGCCCCTGGTCTAATGTTTTAAAAAAGTATTTTCCGGAAGATGAAAATTTGGACTAGTGAAATTAGCTCTTTTGGAGTGTCCACAAAAGAATTCCTATTTTGTTCTTTAAAGCTGCGTTCAAAATCCAGAGGCCCATAAAAGACGCTGACCCCCCCCCCCGCCGAAAGAAAAAAAGTGTGGGGGAGGAAAAGATTAGTTGTAGTGCTTCCTGATCTGGAAACCACTGCGCAGTTCATCTCAGATATTGGTTTAGTTATCTGACCCCTTTATAATAATGAGAATCCAGAAGAAGAATTTGAAATTAGACTTTCCTATTGGACTATCTAGTTCTAAATGATGTTCGTGCACACCTTTTGTTTTGCACTTGTAAGAATCAAGGAACTATTAACAATCCTACACAGTTGATGCGGGGTATGGGTACACAATAAAAAGGATTACTAACTAGATCTAGATCTATGAGTCACGTGGGAATGATGGGTGACGTCATGGCAGACGACTTACCTGACAGCTGGAGGAAGTGAAAATCGTGTCTATTACTTTTTACTTCAACTCAGGCTTCAATTGGTCGAGAAAGTCACGTGATCTGTATAAATAGAAACACGCAGTATACACAACGACAAGGCTCAAATCGAGGCTTTAAAAGGGAAAGGTTGCCCTGACCTCTTTGAAGAAGATTGGCCATTACTCCTTTGACAAATGGATTCCCGTAGATGTTCTTCTACCTACTGTTGTGAATCCAATGGAAGCTCTCAAAATACGAAAGTAAACAAGCAACTTAAATAAAAAAAAAGAATTAAACAAGAAAAAACGATAAGACAATATCTTCATTATACAATATAAAATATAATTATTTTTTTATTTTTTTTTTAAATTATTATCATCATCATCACCACACCTAAGTGACTCTGTACCCACTGCATTATTACAGGGGTACCATAGCGTTGCTTTATCTTATATGAGGCCATGATGACAGTGTCGATATTGGGGGCCATGGCCCAGGGCTTTTTCAAAGCCTGTAGTACAGATTTTGAGTCAGTGACCACAACAATCTGTGTTGCCCTCAAATATCCCTCGCCGAGTTGAGAGTCAATGACCTTTAAGGCTTCACAGACTGCCATGGTCTCCGCATCAAAACAGCAAACACTACTACATGGTCCAAAGATTCTTACTGAGTAAGAGCTAAGAACGTCGATGTAGGCTCCACAGCCTGCTCTTCCAGAATCTAATTGATAAAAATGTTTTGTTCACATCGGGTATCGAGCTCGCACCGTCAGCTCCTTGTACGAACAATGTTATTCATTCGGCCTGCGGGCAGTGCACACTTGAGCTATTATTTATTTGTACTTTCGTTATTCGGACATCTAGACCAGTGGTTCTGAACCTTTTCTGCTTGGCGACCCCTTTTTACAATCTCCCACTCTGCCGCGACCCTCCCCCTCACACACACACACATGCAGCAATGGAAGAATAAACAATAACAATCCATACTTTCGATGGCCTTAGGCGACACTGTCAAATCGTCAATCGACCCTCAAGGTGTTTGCGACCTACAGGTTGAGAACCCATGATCTAGATCTTGAGCTGTCATCTAAATCTATCTAAATACTCTAGTTTGTGCTAAAAATGGAAGAGCTAAAAAGGGCACAAATATAATTGTAAAAAAAATCTAAATTAAAAATCTGATCTACAATTCATGTTTTCTTTACTTCAGATACCTAGCTGTTTAGAGTTATCGGCCCTAGATGAAAAATCTCCAATATCCACACTTCTCCTTTTCTATTCTATCAAGTTCAATAACTCCAAATGAACTTCTAATTCACGTCTGTCGTTTTGTTGTGGACGCAGTATTTAAAGTGTCAGGTCAAGTTGACATCTTCTCCAAGAAGTTTCTCAATTTTAAATTCTATTTTCTCTTTCATTTTTTTTTGTTTCAACCCAATTTAATCAAAAGTAAAAATAAAACATTGATGAATTAAAGAAAATTGACTTGATTAAAAAATGGCCCAATAAATTGAACTCTGAAAAAAAATTGATTTTTTTTTCTTTTCATTATTTTATCTTATAAAATACAGACGTTAGTTCAAGATGGTTACGATCTACGCGTCATGCATCTAGTCATGTATGTTAACCAATGACCTAAATGCTGCCAAGTCACTGGTTTTCCTGGCTAGCTCAGGCAACCCATTCCATGCTCTAATAGCTCTAGGGATGAAAGGAGCATTTGTATAAATTTGTCCTAGCATATGAAATTAGGAATGTGCCTTTATCTTTGGGTCTTTCTGAGTATTTTATTTAATTTAGTTTTTGTATTAGAATATTATGGTTCAGTGTGTTTTAAGTCTGGTAGGACTTAAATGTGTCTATCTGTAAGGACCCGTATTGTTCACTGGAGCACCTCTGTCTTTGTTCGCTGTCTTTAAAAGTTATATTAAGTAAAAAAAAATCGTCTGACCGGTTGGTTGAGCGCTTGGCATAGAAGGCGTAGGATAGAGAGTTTGAATCCCAGTGAAGACATTGACCCTTTGAGATCTTTCCCTAGTCCAAGAATCCACCACCTAAGACTCTAATTGAACCTGACAGTAAATACTAATGGTCGTTGTGCTGGCCACATGATATCCACATTAACTGTGGACCATAGAAACGTGGTCTCAAGGATCTTTGTGTCCTCTCTGTCCATTTGGTGTCTTTTGACCTGCAACTGGAGTCTTTGTTCGGTGCTGCCATCACTCCATGTTACGTGTTGCCTGGAACTTCTACTCAGTGGCGTAGCAAGGTACCCGTTGGCCCGGGTTCAAGAATATAACATGTTGTAGCCCCCCACCAAAAGACAAACTTAGTGTGCGCCAAAAAAAATTCGAGTAGTTTGTATATTTACCAAAAGACATTCAAATGGAATTAGTTTTAAATCGGCTTTATACAAATAGAAAGAACCATCGCCAAGGGCTCACGTGGGCCCCCAAACGGCCATGAGTCATGGACCCAAACGCAATAAAACGCTTGCCATGGTTACTACATGATACTACATCACAGGCTGTGAGCCCCTAATGGTCTTGGGCCCGGTTTATTGAATCCCCCTTAGCGCAATGTATTCTACTCCACTGCTTCTACTATTTAGTTATAAACACCTTTGTGCTGGCCACATGACACTCGTTATCTGACGGCCATAGTAACAGATTAGCCCCTATAGATCGCAAATTTTTAATGGGGAATTTTTTTGTTTAGTTGGCAATGGGACTCCTTTAATAGAAAGTCCTTGACATTGTATACCATGGACCATTACTCGTGACTATCGCAAAGAGACAGAGACTGGGGGTTGTATTTAATGACTACGTAACATTGACAACTTTGTCGATGACATCACAACCCCTCCATGTGGGCCCCAACTTCCCAGGTATTAAAAAAAATCTTCCAGGAAGATCTACCTGGACAGGTGTCATACTTAATTAAAAGTTTTGTTTGTGTGTGTGCGTGTGTGTGTGTACTGTGAAGTGAGTCGTGAGTGTATGTGTTTTGTTTTGTTACGAAATAACGTTAAGATTGAGGTTATGGAAGAATATAACACACAATACACGAATGAACACACAGTCAGTAGGAACGAACATAGTCAGTATGTACGTTCATACTTTAGTAGAAATGAACATATATATATATAGTTCATCCATCGTGGCACTGGGGTATTATGCTTCCTCATGTGGCTGGTGACACGTAAGTGAGCCCGGAATGTTGGGCCGCACACTGGGAAGGTTATTCCAGCTGGAGCTAGTGTCATTTGGCTTTGCTTTCCTTCTCTGGCGTTTTTTTTTCCTGCCAGTATTGTTCTCTTTTTCTCAGTAACCTGTGCGCCGGTTTTCACAACGACATGATGCTCTGTCATGTGCTTCTGTCTCCTAGGTGCCTGGGTCTATGCTGAACGCATTCAGAGAAGCCTTGAGGGTGTCCCTGAAGCGCTTTCTTTGACCACCTTGCGAGCGCTTTCCTTCGCTTAATTGGCCATACAAGAGTCGTTTAGGGATGCGGTGGTCTTCCATTCTGCAGACGTGTCCTGCCCATCGCAGCTGGGACTGCATCAGGATTGTATGGATGCTTTGCAGACCCGCTCTTTGAAGGACTTCATTATTTGGTATTTTGTCTTGCCATTTGACATTCAGTATTTTACTTAGACATGTCATGTGGAAGTAGTTCAGTTTCTTTGCATGTTTTTTTTTTACTGTCCACATTTCTGAGGCATAGAGCAATGTGGAGAGGATGATGGCTCGGTAGACCCCTAGCTTTGTATTTGTGGTGATACCACGACTATTCCTGATATTTTTAAACAATCTGCCAACTGGCGTTGGATATGAACATACAGTTGCAGGAAACAGCTTCGTAAAGGAGGAATTGATTTAAAAAAACAACTTTTTAGTTTACATGTTTTTATTACTATAGTGTAATATTTTCATCAATGCAATAATATATATATATATGTATATATATATATACAGAGAGAGAGAGAAAGAGAGAGAAAGAGAGAGAGAGAGAGAGATTATATATGTATACTAGTTGGATAGGACCGTCCGCCTTACAGGCCTTAGTTTTGATATTACTGATTTAGTGCAGGGGTGGGCAAATTACTGCCCGAAGTGTTTTATGCGGCCCGCGGAAACCTAAATAAATCAAGTGTGCCCACACATTACACATATTTAAATGCAAATATATTAAAAGTAAATAATGTAAATATCTATATAAATGATTAAAACTTTTGATTCTTATTATCACTTAGAATGAAGAGGCTAAAGAAACATTGTCTCTAAACGTCCTTCTAAAAAGTGTAAAGTAAACGAAGATTATATTTATTAGGCATATTTCGATAAATTCAGTAAAAGACACAAACCCAGGCAAATATTTATTCAATATTATGAAGAACTTGTTGAAAGAGTTGGACTGGCTTGTACAAGATATCAAGGGTAACAACTGATGGGAGCTTTGACTGAGGAAAACAACCTTTTTAATAAAATAAAGAAAATATCCCAATCGTAAACTAGTAACTGTAAAGTTTACACATAGCTACATTCAATTTACAGTGTGGAGACGGGCATATTCATTAAATTTTCCTTCACCAGCAAACGAAATTAAAGCTTTATAATTTTACCGTACCTGAAAGGTGAAAAAAAACAACAATTTCTAGTGAAATGGCTGAAAAGACTTATTTGGATTCATTGATTGTTGAATTTTAAATCAAATTTTAACTAGTTAACTTTAACTGAAACTAGTTTTCAGTACCCTCAGCTCACCATTTAATGTAGAAGCTGATATGGCTCCAGATGACATACCTTCAAGTAAATTATGATCTGATAGAGAGTCTGAAGTCAGTTCCTTCGCGGGAGCTTCATGGGTGCCAGTAGCTGTATATCTACACTTTATGGAAACACATTCTTTTCTTTTTGTTTTTTTAAATTATCAAGTGTTAGAACAGGTCGATGCTCATTGAAGGTAATTTCACAGTAGTCACAAGAAACACAACTAGTAAGCTAGTTCCATGGTTTCGGAACTTATGCAGGATAGTAAACAGTTATATTCTTCATATACTTCATATTAAGTACGGCATGCGGCCCGCCCAGCCCCCAAATTTTGTTAATGCGGCCCTCGGTTGAAAAAAGTTGCCCACCCCTGATCTAGTGGATTGAATTTAGATTTATGTTCAACATGGAGAATGGTCCCTTCACATTTTGTTTTATTTTTACCACGGTGGCTGAGCGGTAAAGCGCTTGGCTTCTGAATCGGGGGGCCAGGGTTCGAATCCTGCTGAATATTGGGTTTTTTAATTTCGTGATCTTTAGGCGCTCGTGAGTCCAACCCGACATTAGTTGGGTAAAAGTAAAGGCGGCTGTTCGTTGTGCTGGCCACATGACACCGTCGTTAACCGTAGGCCACAGAATCAGATGACCTTTACGTCATCTGCCCTATAGACCACAAGGTCTGAAAGTGGAACTTAACTCTTTTTTTTAAATACGAAAATAAAAGTAGAATGTGAAACGGGATTTCCCATTCAGCCGACATATTCATATCGAATAAAAAATATTAAATACCGTGAAAACAAGTTTACCCGATTTGCTTTAAAAAAAAAATTAAGAATTTCGTTCTTCAATAGAGATACAATTAGGTGTTTTTGTCCATTTTAGGACCCTCCTATTGTGGGGGGGGGGGAACATTACACATACACTACGGTCTCTGACATGATCTACGGAACTTTTATACCAAGTTTTATCACGATTGGTCAAACGGTTTAGATTTTTATTTGGAACATACATACATGCAAAGATAGTGACACCTTACTTTCCGCTTTATATATTAGACTATTCGACCGGCGGCATAGCATACGCCGCTATTTTGCAGGGCATGCCTTAGGCACTGCAACATATGCGACCGCAGTGGATCCCGCACTTTATTTGGACCCGTGCTAATTTTTAGGTGTATAAATTATTAAATTTAAGCATTTATAACATATAACAGATTTCCCGCGCCTCTTGATTTACCAGGAGCCCCTGGAAATCTCCTGAAATGTTATTAAATATGGGCCTACGAAAAAGTCCTGGAAATCTCCGGAAATTATTAAAATCTTCAGTAAAGTAAAAGTAAAGTAAAAACTAAAATATCCGGAAAAGAATTATGCTATTTTGTGAATGAAAATAGTGCGGAATTGGACACACCATTTTCCATTCACACCATGCTGCGCCATGGGATCTTCCCTATCTACTTGTTGCTTGCTTGTGTGTTTGAACTTTTGAACTTGTCGACTTTGAGAATTATATATTAGATTGTAATGTTATAGTTGTACTTATGTTAGTATAACTGTTTAGTAACAGTCTTCTTCTTTCCTTGTACACATTTCTGTAGATTAAGCGAGGCTTTAGGAAGTCAACATGGCAGACAGCGAAGCGCCATCGGTCAGCCAAAGAGAGACAGAAGCCAAAGAAGAAACCGGAAACGCCAGTCAAAACTCACCGTCTGAGAACTCTTCTTCTCCGCCCGAGACGGCAGTGACTACAACGGCAGCTGAAACCGCTGCTCCCGCTCCGGAGACACCAGCCCACGTGACCGAAGCGGAGCAGCTGTATCAAAAATTGACGTCTGCCACCGAAAGTCGTTCCTTGCTGCGCAAACATCTGACCCAGGCCATCTTTGATAAGGTGAAAAACCGGAAGACGAGTTTGGGCGGAAGCCTAGCTCACTGCATCCGGTCAGGTTAGTTTTATCTCAGAATGTCTAGTGTCGATAAGATTAATGATGTTTAATGATTAATGATGTTTGATATAATCTCTCAATCACACACAAACACACACATACACATACACACAGATATACATACAGATGTAAACAAACTCAAGCTGCTCTACCTAACACTTTGTAATCGTTCATTTAGTATTGCATTCAAATGGTGGAAGTGTTAAGACGATGCGCGAGATAGAGGTTCTCCACTCTTTGGTGCGTAGACCAAGCCATTTAGTACAATACCCAGAAGTTGTTCTACCATTTTTTTCTACCATTGTAATTTGTAAGATATGATAATAAAATAAGCATTTGAATGTGTCACATTTTCTTCTATACTGGACCGATGAGTTTTAGCATCTTTATTACCTTGTTTCCGACAATAATGGTCTGAATGAATCAGACCTTATTAGAAATGTGTGTAATGCTTATGGTAGTGCATACTGTATGGCACATGAAGTAGACCTTATAAATTGTACAGTTCTATCTAATTCTTACAGGTTAGACTAGATTTGTATTCAATGCATTATAAAGCTTCTGATACGATATGTTATCTAATATATAAAAGGAAAACAAAGGCGTATGTATGAGTGTATATATGTATGTCCCCGTATAGAAATCAAAACCGTTTCACCGATCTTGACAAAACTTGACAGAAATGTTCCTTGGGTACTAACTTAGACCTGTATGTATGAATTGTAGCCCTAAAACAAACTTAAAACCCTAAAAAAAAATAAAGTTGCCTAACTCTATTAAACTATTGTATCTATAAATGTAGGTCACCATTTCTTCTTGATATGACCGCATCGACACTCTTTTCCATAGCGAGCTAGCGTAGTGATACAAATGAAGTTGACGTCAGAGGTCATAATACCGCGCATTATACAATAAAGGCATATTATTGAACTAATAAACTACGTACACAATACACTTTACTTTTCCATATGTGTTTTTTAAGCATTTATGCCCACAGCTACCGATTCGGTTTTATTTTAAGTCTTTATTTTCAATTTATTTTTTTTCTTTCAGGTTTACTTATGCGCATTTAGACCTTAACACCGTCAAAGTGGGCGTGTAGCTAGATCTAGATCTAGGTCAAAGTCAAAGTGTTTAGTCATTTACTTGGCTCAATGTGTTTAGTTATTGACTAGACTACAATTGCATTCAAGTTTTATTTTAAGATTCTTGATTTATATCTACATAAAATTAATTATTATTGATTATAAATTTATATGTAATCGCTTTTTGTCACCCATTCATGTGTCATGCACATCGCTATGTAAACACACTATGGTTAGAGAGGCCGCGTAGTGATACGAATGAAGTTAACGTCAGGGGTCATAATATCGCGCATTATAAAAGGATATTTATGAACTAATAAACTACTTACATAATGCAATTTACTTTCCAATGTGTTTTGTTTAATCATTTAAGCTTACTGTTACCAATTTGGTTTAATTTTAAATCTTTATTTTCAATTTACTTTTTTATTTAAAATTTACTTATGCGCATTTAGACCTGATAACGACGTACGAAATGAATGAATGATGATGAAATGAATGAAATACGGCTAATGTGTCTACGTCAACACGCTAAGTGTATCTAGGTCAAGACACAAGCTCACACTCACAGTATTTATAGTCTTTTACTATAATAACTACTGTGGCATTCAAATTGTTTAGATTTTAGATCTAGAGCTACATACAATTAAACAAACAATGTTATATTAACAATTACATCCACGTCTTCGATTTGATTATTAAAGATATTTTATTGCTTTTTGTCGCTTACAGAATTCACCAAGGCAACGCGTATTGAGGTCATGAACTTTCGGCTGTAAATAAAATTAAAAAACAGATGCTAGCTTTTGATTATTCAAACTGACTAAATGCATGATATTTGTAGAAAGAAAAACCCGAGCAAAGCCGGGTAAAATTTAGCTAGTAATATATAAAATTAAGAATAACCTATTTTTAAACATAATTTTAAATAGTGGTACAGTTGCCGTTATGTATTACTTCCATAGCACTAAAATATATTCACGTAAATCATTCTTGCATACGATCTTTTACCAGTTAAATATACATTTACCTCCCTTCTTCAAAGTTTATACATATTTATTTACCTCCCTTTTTTTAAGTTTAATATAAATTTACCTCCCTTCTTCAAGGAACCAATACAAAAACATCTAGACGCGATGAAATACTGTACACATTTCATAACAATATGCAGACAATTTGATCTAATTATAGCTTGCAGTTCTAACTCGGCATATTCTTTTTTAAAAAAAGGAAAATAAATATATTTGTTTGCAAAACTATACTTAATCATGCTGCTCAAGCGTTGGTGTTTTTTTAAATATTTTTTATGAAAACATTATACTTCATAAAGCTGGTGGGATAAAATTTGTTTAATGTCGAGTAATACAAGACGAAGTCCATGTTTCTCATCGATGTCAGCAAACGTTTGTGTGGAATTTAATTGCAACTTGCATTTCAAATAAAAACCATTTAATTTTGTAACTGAGATGTCTTTTATTGCATAACATATCTTTGTATTAATTACACGTAGGCGAGTAACATTCGACCTATTAAATTACACTTGGCGAAATAAAAATAAACATATCTAGGTCAGTAGGCCTACGAGTACTGGATTGTTGTAAAGGCTGAGTAAAATACTTTTAAAAAGATTGAAAGATAAAGGCACATTTCTTAGTCCATATGCTAGGACAAATTCGTAGAAGTTCTTCTTTTCCCTAGAGCCATTGACTTCACCTTCACTTTACCAATCCCTTAGTCTGTTGGACCGTTGGGGCACCACACAAGATATGTCAACCGTCTTCCTCCATTTCCTTTCTATAATTTTTATGAAAGACCTGTCCATTCTTGGGTGTTTTATTTCCATCGCTTTCTCTTGTTTTCCTTTTATTCTTTTTCCTGGTTCTGTTCCTTGTAGGAATGTCCTTGCAAGCAATGAGGACCTTGTGATGTAGCTATAGAGTTTGAGTATACCTTTTTTTTTTACTGTGGTGGATATTGACTTACCCGAGTTTAAGCCTCTAATTAACAACTTGATTAACACATGGATACCGGTACCTATTTTCTGTTTTCAAGGAATGTTTGTAATGAGTTATAGATTGGGTGTCGGGTTTACTTCTTATGTTCTCCTATACGTATTTATTATTGATGGGGGCTAGATGGCCGAGTGTTAAAGCGCTTGGCTTCCAAACCGGAGTGTCCAAGGTTCGAATCCTGGAGAAGACTGAGATTTTTTATTTCGGGATCGTTAGTACACTTCTGAGTTCACCTAACTCTAAATGGGTAACTTACATTAGTCGGGGAAAAGTAAAGGCGGTTGGTCGTTGTGCTTTTTATGTGGCCATATAAGCATGAAAGTATATTTATATAGCACTTCTTTAATGCTTATAGCATGCTCAGAGCGCTATAGTCCAATCTCATTTATGGACCAGTGGTGGGAGGGGGTATCTGGATAGAAGGTTTACCGTGCTGCCTTTAGGTACCTCAGTTAACACAACTCGGGTGTCGAAGCGCGAGCCCCCTTCGTATGTAGCCAAGACAAGTGTACTTAGCCTCTCGACCACTCTCGTTAACTATGGGCCACAGAAATAGATGACCTTTACATCATCTGCCCCATACATCTCAAGGTCTGAAAGGGAAACTTTGCTTTCAATTTTTTTTTTAAATATTGATGCCAGTTTGTTTTTAAACCTTCCTTTTCTTCAATCTTCCTTCCTGCTCTCTTCCCAAAATACGCCCCGTGGTAGCCCCTGCATCAGGTTGCAGAAGAAAATGTAAATTATACTCTGCGAAAGATACACAAAACAAGAGAAGGTAACTGCTAGTGGTTCAATTTACCTAGTTATGTTTATCTCCCCTCTCGCCTGTCAGTGCCTGTTAACCGGTGTCCAGTGCCTGTCTAGACAATGTGAAGTAATTGTAATAGCAGGTAGGGGCGTGCCCAAGCCTACCTGTAGTGCTGTTTTCTATCTGGGGTTAGTGAGGAGGGAGCGCGAGAGGGGGAGTAGTGGGAGGGAGGAGGTTAATGTTGATCTATTTTATGAAGATAAACTTAGAACTGAGAACTAAACACAACAATGGAAGTGAAGACGGCCATGACGTCAAGAAAGTTTGGCAGACGAGAATTATCTAATTTGTGTAATGTATACCTTTTTTTTTTTTCACAAGAAGATTTATAGATCTAGAAATAGTGTGTATCTTTCTTTTATTTTTGTATATAATTGTAAATCACGTAATAAACTATCTTTCACGCACACAATGGGAGAAAAAGAGGAATATTAAAACGTAATGGATAGATACAAAAACCATAGAGTGAAAGAGAAAATATAAAGAAAGCGGACTACTGTGTTTTGTTTTATGATGTAGACATTATGACTCAATTTAAAAAATATCTTATATTTTTAATATTGGTTTTTAAAATGGTTTATATGTATATGAATATTTACGCATCAAAAGAGTGATTCCTCGGTTGCCTTTAAATCAATGAAACAAGAAAAACATTTCAAGATTTTTTAAAAAGACAATACAGTCCTTTTACATCTCATACACCACTGGGTACTCTCTGTACTGTACTGTCATATACTCTCAAGTACTCTCGTGTACTCTCATGTACTCATTTGACAGCGTCCCAATCAAGAGTAACTTAATGAGATTGAAATCCACCCATCCCATATCATGTAAATGTTAAGATCATATATCACATCCCATTATTATCATAGTTTTTATATCTGCGTCTTTCTTATATTATCTTATAAATTACAGACGTTACTTCAAAAGAGAAGATAATTACGTCCTAATCATTCAATGTATCAATGTAATCATACATGTTAATCAATGACTTAAACTCTGCTAAGTCGTTGATTTTCCTGGCTGATTAAGGCAACCCATTTCATTCTCTAACGGCAGTAGAGTAAAAGGAGCTTTTGTACGAATTTGTCATTGCATCATTGGCTTCCTTCAGTCCTAGACTATGGTTCATCTGCACATTTCCTCGTGTGGCTGTGGAGCCCTATTTTGGAGAGACACTCCCGTCCACATGTAAGGTAAGGGTGGTCTTCGCTTCAGTGGCAGAGGAGCTGTCCATTTTTCGCATTGTCCATTTTTCTTCCAGAGCTGAGGCCCATGCTCTTTCGCTGTCCATAGCTTTTTTGGTCACTAAAATGTGCCTTTATCTTTCCAACAGCTTATTCAGTCGTGCTTACAATGGTAGTAAAATGCCACGTGATACATCGTCTGCAAAGATTTGCACACGACCCCTCAGTAAAAAACAAAACAAAACAAAAACAAAAAAATTCTTTTATATAACTTGGCGTGTGTATAGAAAAAGAAAAAGTTCACCCGCCAGCGACTTTATTATAGTTTTGACTTGTTGCGTAGCAAGAGGGGCAAAAGGGATGATTACGTCATCAAATGTAGGCCTGCACAAATTGATTACGTCATATGGCGTCTTATTGTTTCCTATTAGCTTTATCACTGCTCCAATGTTACTGTGCTAAATTAAACTATCATTTTGAATCTACACTTGTGTTTTAATAATTAAAAAAAAACACTTTGCTGCGAAAAATCTAAGTTATTAACTTCAAAATATTAACTCTTTCTCTCCGGAATTATTTTTCACGTTCCAATGGAATTATTAATTGTTTGTTTTACATGTTTCGGATGTTCCTTCAGAGTTGAAGATAATTACTTCCTAGTCCAAACCTCCCGCAGGACGACGGGGGATGGGAGCGGGCAGGGTTTGAACCCGGGACCATCGATAAATCCAAACGACAGTCCAGCGTGCAAACCGCTTGACCAGGCAGCCATCCAATTTTGCTCATATGTATTTCACTATCCTGTTAGGATTAAACTTCAATAACAGAAAATGTTATATTAGTTATATATATATCTATAGAAGAATGCATGCTTTATATATATATATAAATTAAATTTATAAAACCAAAACTTAATTTAATTTATAAGGGCTCTAATCTTGTCTCAACAGCCCATTAAATTTGAAGACATTGAAAACGCCATCGGAAGAAAAAAAACTTGAAATATAAGAATTACAGTACATTCATTTTTTTTCAGACTTCAGGGCTTAACTTCTGGCCTCATGTTTTTGTACATTTTTGCATCATGATTATCTATGCTAGGATTTGTGTGTTACGCCAGAGATGACATTGTACATTTAGAACC
>JADKLZ010067257.1:2360-23191 GCA_021533235.1 Biomphalaria straminea | reverse complement strand
ACTTTTTAGATAGTTAGTTTAGTCTTTTAGAATTGCGCACTTTTTGGTACCGACATTGAACGCACATTTTATGACGACACAGACTGTAGGGTTAGAGGTTAAGATTGACGTAATAGAATTTTAGTTACTGCTAGACTTTTGGGGTGATCAGACATATTTTATCTTCTGACTAGACTGTGGCCCATCTTGTAAATAAAGTTATTGTTAAAGTTTATCTCCAAGTCAACTTGGTCATTTGAATATTCGTTCCTGTTCGTTCTTGTTCTTGTGATGGTCGCTGTTGAGCTCGCATAAGTAATTTCATTGATACAACTATACCCAAGCATCTAGTATCCAGAAGAAAACTTAGAAATACTTCAACTACAGTAATCTACAAAATACAGGAAGAATACATTACAGTGATAATTACACAATAAAGAAGAAAAAAATATGTATAATTCATTAACTGTGTGGTTATATGTAATATAGATCTATGTGTGTATTTTTTTTTATGAATCATCATGAATGTCTTTTGTTAATAGTGTTAGAAATATTTTTAGATACATAAAAATTGTAAGTTAACCTATAAAAAGTAAATATAAGAATTTCGTTGGGAATACTTTTTTCTGTGAGGCTCTTTTTTTTTCCAATTTATAAGAATCCAGCATGTCAGTTCTTATGTCATTTCCGGTCTTATCAGGAAAATAAATCTTTAGATTATTGAGATAGTACATGAAAGCTCGCGTTCAGAACTTTTGATCTATAAAACATGACATAAAGACCATCTTTCTTCATTGGACAGCGATTAACGAGGGTGTTGTGTAGCCAGTACAACGACCAGTCACCTTTATTTTACCTAACTAATGTCTGATACCGTTACCCACTCGAGCTAAGTGGAAGCTCTTCAATACTAAACCTCTAAATCCCAGTCTTTACATGGCTGTATACACGATACACTGCAGCTGCTACATCATAAGTGATGAAGAAGTGATAGACTTACCTCAAGCGTTGTGGGTGGCTCCAGGTCATCTTTGAATGGATTTCCCTGGCTACAGGTGAGGACCAGCAGCACCAAGGGAACACATTTGATCACACTTGACAGCACCATCTGTAGGGTAAGCACATAAAGAGAACGTGAAGCAGGGGTAAACATTCAGAGGTAAACATTCAAAGGTAAACATTCAGAGTTAACCATTCAGATGTAAACATTCAGAGGTTAAACATTCAGAGGTAAAACATTCAGAGGTTAAACATTCAGAGGTTAAACATTCAGAGGTTAAACATTCAGAGGTTAAACATTCAGATGTAAACATTCAGAGTTAACCATTCAGATGTAAACATTCAGAGGTAAACATTGAGCTAGTTCCTGCTATTAACACTTTCCTCATGGATGGAAAATGTGAATAGGAAAGTTGAAAGTTAACAAAAAGAAACAAATTTATTTGAAGATCAAATTTCGTACACAGAGGTACGGCTGGTTATCTCATAACAATGTCGTGGATTCACCTTTCATACTGGCCCTTGATTTTGTAGGTCAATGAAATAGGAACGTTTGATTGACTATGTGCCTATTATTGAAACCTAAATTAGAACTCATTTTTAAAGTATAATATATTGTTCTATTTATTTTTTTCAGTGCACAAAGCATGGTAGAAACCTCTCTCGTTCTCTGTCCCTTAGTTTTCCAATGTTTTCACCTGAAAGACCTGGGTCATGTCAAAAGAGCTTCAGTCAGATAATATAGATTGTAGATCTGAATCTAGACTTCCGATTAGATTATGGCGCACATGTGCCGGTCTTAGAGTTACACACAATTCATGAAATAAGATACATACATTATACTTATACGCTATTTATTCCGGAAAATTTCGCGTTTTTTTGTCAGCGATTTTTTATTCTTGTCGATTCTATTTTGTCAGTACTATTTAGTCGGCACTTTTTAGTCATTTGGTCGGTGCTATTTTGTCAACACTCTTTGTGATAGCATTATTTTGTAGGTACGCTTTGTTGTCTAACCAAGCCAGTTATAAAACGCAAATGCAACTCTGATTTAATTTTTATTAACGGTGAATGAGCCTACTAACCAATAAAATTGTGAAATTCGTTACTAACTTAGTACTGAATCATAGCCTCATTCGAGATTTTTCACAATAATACGAAGCCGATAGAACTATAACAACAAATGCCTATAGCAATATAACAAATGTAGGACTTCTGTTGTTAGTTAATTGCTTTGTGGAGTTAAAGTATTGAAGCTAAACAGAAACACAATATACAGGTTAGGCTTAACCATTTTTACATAGAATGTGTTCAAAATGGTCCTTTCAGCGGCGGCCCCAGGCGTATGTTCAGTGCTGGCCTACGATTGCACGAATGCTTTTATGTCCGGTCCTCTTCTCTCCTTGATCCTAAAATACGTGAGGGAGAAGAAGCGATAAAAAAATTATTAAGGGGAACTAAACCTAACAAATTTAGCAACATCTGTGAATATTGGAGGATTAGTTACTCTTGTCGATATCAAACATAATAATAATTACTAGCAATTAATTGTCTCATTGCTTATTTTTATTTAAGTCTTGTCTATGACAATTAATACTTGTGTAAAGCTCTGAGCATGCTAGAAGCATGAAAGTAGCGCTATATAAAAAAAAGCTATAAAAAAGCTATAAAAAAGCTATAAAAAAGCTATAAAGTTTCAACTTGATCCGAGAATGGGTGCGGGAGAAATAAAGTGTAGACAATTTTTACCAGACAGACAGACAGGTGGACAGGAAGACAGAAATCTCTATTTATTTATATGTAAATCTTGTATTGGTGTTATGAGTACTTGTAAAATTGTTTTTAAGATTATTAGATATGTTGCTTATTTCTAATTGATGTTTGATGTGGTTTTAGTTATAACGTCCGAATTTCAGACTTTTGAAAGCTTTGGCTTTAAAAACTAATCATGCAAAGTGTATACATATTTGCAATATATTTTTTAGCACATGATATTATAAGTGTATTCTTTGTTTCATCCTTATTTAAGTTTCTAAATAAATAGTATTTGATTGGTGTATTTTTTAAAGATTAAAGCATCTTGCATAATTTATTTAAAAACAAAACGTTTTGCGTTTAGAAGATAAAGACAAGCCGTTGCACCAAGTGGAAAATTCCAGCAGGGAATCGGTGCTGAAGATGTCATTATCCCGATGGTCATTTAACCAGTACGTTGCAAAAAAAAAATATCACAAAATCAGATTTTTAAATATAGCTTTTGGTATCTAGAAAGTTTTTATCAGCTGTTCTCCCATCTTTATAACTTCGCCCGTCTTAATTCAACTTACAGTTGGCATCAAAAATCCTCAGCTAATACAAACAGACAATTTCCATAATACACAGGAACTATTTAATTCATATTGTAGGCAGGTTATGTGAAACGCACTGACATGCATTCATCTCACCTGCTAGGGTTTTATTTATCTTACACTTAAAGCTAGAGATGTTTATTCATGGCGAAAATACTATAAATAGCTTTTCTGTTGATGTATCCGGTATACGGACCCCATGATGACCTGCTAACTATATGTAAAAAAAAAAAAAAGCAAGCTTAAAATCTATGGACATATTACAAAATCTTTGGGGCTCGCAAAGACCTTCCTTCAGGGAACAGTACCAGGAAAAAAAAAGAAGAGGCTGACAAAGAAAACGATGACAACATTAAAGAATGAACGGGCCTGCAATTGAAAGAGGTTCTAACCAAGGCAAAAGGCAGGGAGGAATGGAGAAAGACGGTCGACGAATCTTGCTTGGTGCCCCAACGGTCTAACAGACTAAGGGATAGGTAAAGGTGAAAGTTGATAAGCTACTTATTGTTTTTTTGTAACTAAAAGTAAAAGAATCTATGCACTTTTTTTTTTGACACTGCGGTCTTAAATGTTCTAAGCTTTTCTGTTTACTACAGAAAAAATTCCGATGTGAAGAAAGCATTGGACTTTCACGCTATGACTTACAAACACAGTATTCAAAACCAATGGGCTGCTAAGTAGTGGCTATAAACGAGATTTGAAATGAGATGAACTGTCACACATTGAGATAGTGTTCAAATTAGAGCTCATTTCTTCCTTACTTAGTTGGCAACATCGACATTCAAATTAGCGTCTTTGCCATATGCTAATTATTTTTCTGACCTATCAAGGGAATTCAAAATATTAAGTCAAATGTTACATTCATAGACATAAATAAATATAGACTGGCCAATAAGACTATTTTATGAAACGAAAATTTGTGAATTGCAATTGTGTATACTTTAATTATGTCTATGATTTTTGTTTAATCTCTAAGACTGAAGATCATGCAATTTTTTTATCTTTCATAATTCCGAAATCCGAATTCAATAGATGTACATGTTTTCAAGTTACATGAAGTTACTTCCCATAGACATATATATATAGACTAAAAACAGATCTTATTTTCATTTAGGAAGAGTCAAATATGTTTTATGTCCACATCTACGTTAGAAAAAAATGATGGCAAATGAGCTATAAATTCTATGACGTAAATTTCAGTCTATATATAACTATGATCTTTAGTTTTGAAAAGTACAAAACTTCATTATTCCTAATATTAGCCTTTATAGGCTACGCATGCACCTATGCGCACTATTTCAACAATTTCATATTGAAAGACATAGGAAAATATATATAACTAAATCTATGCTTGCCCAAATTTTTCCAATAATAATTTGTTCTTCATCGGCCAGTCTATATATATATGACTATGTTACTTCCTTTTGGCAGTCTATATTTATTTATGTCTATGGAGTTTTGTCATAGACATAAATAAATATAGACTGGAAACATAAAGTAACTTTATGTAACTTGAAAAATGTATATCTATTGAATTCGGATTTCCGAAATCTGACAAGTTGCACGATCTTCAGTCTTAGAGATTAAACAAAACTACACTGCCTCCTTATTTACAAAATATATAGGTGTGTTTCATTGTGTATATTGAACACTAATACAAATATTGTAATACTTATATAGGTTGTGGCTGAAATAGATATGAATACTTAACTTTTATACTGCTCATGCTGTATAGTAAAGCGCACAAATTTGCAAATCACAAATTTTCCCTTCATAAAACTTTCTTATTGGCCAGTCTATATTTATTTATGTCTATGAGTTTTGTTTAATCTCTAAGACTAAAGACCATGCAATTTTTCAGAATTCGGAAATCCAACTACAATGGATATACATGTTTTCAAGTTACATAAAGTTATTTCCTTTCTACGGCCTATATTTATATATGTCTGTCACAACTCTTCTTATTTATTTCTATGTTTTACTCGCGTAAATCTATCTTACATCTTGATACGTCTAGGTCTCCCTGGTTCAGCTGTGATTTGCGAAATAAACTAGTAACACTTGATAACACATAGAAACTTTATTAACCATTACGGCATCTCACAACAAGCTGGACTCTCTCTGAGAACTAACACACTTCCGGTCATTCGCGCATATGTAAAAATAGATTATACATTCATACACACATTCATCCGTGACAATGTATATGGTTAAACTACATTAATTTAAAAAAAAAAGCTCCCAGTCACATGATAAAGAAACGCTGGCAATGACCTATAGGCCTACAAAGTTCGATATATATGACAGAGACATTGCCTTTTGGAAAATATCTTGTATAATTAATAGAGTGTAATCTAACTTCTATTTGAGTAAAGAACTAAAAAGACTTAAACCATAACCTTACCTTATTTCAGAACCTCGAGTGCGCAAGTATTTACTCAATCGCTTTACGAATCTTTAAATATAGGATACTCTTTTCTCGTTTTTTTTTTCACTTACAATGTAATACCGTTTATTAAATTGTACAAACCCTTGATCTACCTCTGACAAAGAAAAGGGTAAATGTGTCTATTACATAAAAAATGAAATCTATATATTTACTTATTACTGGAGTGTCGTCAGTATTTTATCACCAAAATGAACATAAGTCAGTCTTAGTTGTAATAACTCTAATAACTACAGCCGCAATATTTTTTTTTGGCTTCATTGACGTAGATCTATATTACCCACAATATGGACGCCATGGAGTGGGGGCTCCTAGCCACTCGAAGATTTAATTACGTGGGGAGCAGGGTGTCGCAATAGGTTTTAATTAATGAGAATAACCCTGTGGGTTGTATCAATACCAGGGACAGTGCGGTACACACTGTAGACGAGTCCCATGTGTGCATAACAATAAAATGATACTCACTGTTTCGTAAAAATGTTCCGTCTTCCGTCTTTTTATTTCACAAAGAGAAACGAGTGAATAGCAAACAAAAAGCTGTACAGTGATATGACATATCTGCGTATATAATGATAATTTCCCTGTTTCTTGAATGAATAAATTTGGTGAAATAACAAAAGAATCGGTGCACACTAAAGAACGCCCACTTGAAACATTTCTGTCTTAGTGATTACAGACTAATATGTAGTTGTTTTTTTGTTTGTTTTTTTTAATTGTTACATAGACAAGTGGCTAAATCCGTTCACTTGTGAGGCGAAATTACAGATGCGTCGAGTAGATTCTTTGATGTGGGTCATTTCGACACCAAGTCTGGGCTGAATCTGTTATGGCTAAAAAGCCAATCTTCGTAAAATTCGTAAATACGTTAAAGTTCGTTAGGTAACTGGTAGTCAAATTTTTCTCTTGCATCTATTTATACATTTTTTAAATTCTATGTATCTAATCGAGTCTATTTGTTAAATTGTGTATGAATGTAAGCATGCGTATTAAATATGTATCTATCTATGTCAGTTTGTTGATCCTCATGGAGATTAGTTGTGATTACAAGGACTATTGTCTCATATAAAGACAACACAACAGACACAGCATAAAGAGTTCATTGAACGACTACACACACGCATCTTAGTCCTTTTCATGTTTCTTGATCAACGTGTGGCGTTGGTAAAGTCTGATCGATTAAGACACATAGAAAAAGGCACATTCCTCGTCCCATATGCAAATTTGTACAAAAGCTCCTTCTTCCCTAGCGCTATTAGAGCATGGAATGGATTGCCTGAGCTAGCCAGGAAAACCAGTGACTTGGCAGAATTTAAGTCATTGGTTAATATGCATAACTAAATGCATGACGCGTAGGATTAATCATCTTCTTTTTTGAAGTAGCGTCTGTATTGTATAAGATAAGATAAGAACGACGTGTTTTTGTACCGCTCTGTTCTAGTCTTGATAGATAGAGGTCGCCAACTTCGCGACGACGTGACGTAGTTATAATGGAGTGGATGGCTGTTGTCTTCCAAGATTTTTCCGATTTTTTCAGATACATCTCTGTCTAATTATTTGTCTATGTACCTACTGTATCATAATCCTCTAACCTGTATATGTATTAATGTTAACCTTGTTTACCTCCCTTGAAATGCGAAATAAGCTTTACAAAGCAGACTCTTGGATAAGCTCTCAAGTCGTTCCGACACCACAGGTCACTATAATGGCCACTGGTTATCGGACTAACATTTTTTAAAATTTTTATTTTATTAATTTATATGGTCGGGGGCGTGGTGGATAAATGTTAAGGCGCCCGATTGTTTTGAGTTCGAATCTTTGTGAAGACTGCGATTTTTAAATTTAATTTTTTTTTAGTGTACCTCTGATTCCAGCTCTTATGGGTACTTGATATTATTTGGGTAAAAGTTAGGCGATAGATCGTTGTACTGGCCATATGTGACTCTTTTTTATCCGTGGGCCGAGAAAATCTAAATCGACCACCTGCGGACAATGGTTATGCTTGCCCTGGGGGGGGGGCAAAATATGTACGTCACAGCTGGGGCTGCGCAGCCACGGGAAATACTGCATTCCTCACTCATCTTCGGACTCGAAGACAAGCCTTATTATTATTATTATTATCCGTGGGCCACCTTGACATTATCTGCCCCATAGATAACTAGGTCAGAAAGCGGTGATCTGCTTTTTAGAGAAATAGATCATGATAGAAACAGAAGGACTTTATATCACCTACCACACCCCCCCATCGAATTGAAAAGTCTTAAAGGAGTGCCTCTACGTACATCATTGGCCTCCTTCATTCGTAGAACGACTATGGTTCATCTCGGATCTCGCACACTTCCTCATGTGGCTGTGGAGCCCTATTTTGGAGAGACACTCCCGTCCACAAGTATCGCAGGTAAAGGTGGTCTTCGCTGCTGTGGTAGAGAAGCTGGCCATTTTCCGCGTTGTCCGCTTTTCTTCCAGAGCTGAGGCCCATGCTCTTTCGCTGTCCATAGCTTTCTTGGTCATTGTTTCTCTCCATCTGGTGCGGTCTAAAGCTATGTCTTCCCACTGGTCAGTATTGATGTTCACTGATTTGAGGTCACGTTTTATTACATCTATGTAACGGAGGTGGGGACGACCAGTTTATCTTGAGCTAGTCGCAAGTTGTCCGTACAAGAGATATGAATTAAGATCATTTAATAATGTAATTTTCATCAGAGTTAAAATTTAAGGTCCGTCTTAACATCAATGATGATCATGTTAAAACAGATTATTTATACAAGAAAACTTAAATAGATGGACAACGGGTTTGTCTGTATCAGATGTGGGAAATGATCAGAGCGCAAATGAGTTGAGTCAAGTGAATTACTGCATTCATCATTTTTCTTCAGAATCGAATATCTAGCGTTATTGGTGCAATGTATGTAACGCAAATGCAGGCATACTGAATCAATAGGATTATGCTATGAGTGTATGTAACTGATGGTACTCACAAGTATCAATTCCGTTAAAAACCAAATTTCGAATAATTTGAATATTAAGCTGATACAAACATGTACTACACTTTGATCTTTTTTTGTTTCAGATAATTTCAAGTTTATTTTAAGTTATTCAAAAAGCAGTACAATAATCTATGCAATGCCTCAGGGTTGTCCAAATAGCATGGATGTGATGCTCCTTCTATTGGTGCATACCAGAAAGTTGGGAGATGCTGCAGATCTTGTGCGCTCTCCTTACCATTGACCTGCTCGTATGTCCCAACTACAATGAGTGTAGGAATCTGACTTTTCCTCATTGGATTTGTATATTTTGATGAGAGTACTGGAGCTACAGGAGGCGCGGTGGCTGAGCGTTAAAGCACTAGACTTCCGAACAGAGGTCCTGGGTTCGAATCCTGGTGAAGACTTGGATTTTTAATTTCGGTATCATCGGGCGCCTCTGAGTCCACCCAGCTCTAATGGGTACCTGACATTAGATGGGGAAAAGTAAAGGCGGTTGGTCGTTGTGCTGGCCACATGACACTCTCGTTAACCGTAGGCCACAGAATCAGATGACCTTTACATCATCTGCCCTATAGACCACAAGCTACGGGTACATATCCAAAAGCTCTACCCTGACTAGTTCAATGATCTTCAAATAAATAGGGCAGAGCAGGACCGGTCTTAGGCCACTGCAGCCTATGCGGTCGCAGTGGGCCCCACGCTTTCATAGGCCCCGCTCTAATTCTAGGTGTATCTATTTAATTGAAAAATATATACAAAAAATTCCTTGAAATCTCCTGAATTTATTAAAATCTACTGAAAACGCATAAAAATCTCCTGAAAAAAAATGACAAAATTGTTATTTGTGGGTGTCATTCATTGCAAAAAAACGCCAACGCACGTTAAAAGAAAAAAAAAAGGAAATGTCAGCTTTCTTGTAATAAAATGTAATAATCGGACGAATTGTCACCTTAATCGGAAGTACCAACACTTTATTTACTTTTATAGTCACTGGCATATAAAAATATAATAGGTTGCAAGGTTCGTAAAGTTAAAGTTAATATGAACGCAAGTGTGTTCTTAGTAAAGAATGAATAAAATAATTTTTTTTCTAATACCAAATCTTAATTTTCACTTATTATCCTTATTCCCACCCAGACTAGGCCCCGCGCAATCAATTTCGCATAGGACCCCGCAATTGTTAAGACCGGCCCTGTGGCAGAGAGAACTCCCCACTCATACATGGAGACATAATTACTTGTCGTTGCAATCCGAGCGTTGAAATTAAAGCTTGCTGAAAATGCTTCTTTCAGTTCTGGCTCTAAAATACAAATACTCTTACCAAATCCTGGAAGGTCTACTGCTACAGCATTGTGAACCGAGTTTGCAACATGATTGAGTGTTTGAATGTCCAACCAATTTTTCGGAAGTTAACCGCATCTCATGCAGAAAGATCAAATTAATAGAATTGCAATGAATCTATTGAATCTATTGAGTCTTCTTGTTCAATGTACACTTTCCGTTCCTTATTCTCTATCCAGCAATAAACGTTGATTCAAAAACAAGCAAATCCTCTTTCATTTTTGGGGGAGCCTAATGTCCAGTTCCCTAATTGATATAATCGCAACCGTGATTATAATTTAGACATATTTAAATCTTAGCCTATAGGCGTAGAACATATTAAGTTGTGACCCCAAAGTCATCTATCAATAAAAAAAATTCTTTTTTCGGAATTATTTAACAAAAATTGTAAATGATTTTAAAAGTAAATATTATTTTGCATATTAAAAATATATAAAAGTTATAACAAAGACGTTTTTACATTAATTAATTAATTTATATAAGCATTTTATTATAAATGTTATATTTATATTTCCTTTAGTTTTAAAACACTGCACATGTTTTTTAGTTTCAAATGTATTGTGTTAAGCGTTATCAAAGTTTAACTTCTACAATGTATATTCTTTCCTTTGGTATCTATTTTGATCCTAGAGACATTTAGATGTATTTGTATTTTTTTTTTCTTAAATTCCACTTTTCTTAATTATTTTTTTAATATTTTGGTTTATTATACAATGCAAGGTCAGCCTAGGGCTCCAATGATTCGGGGAGCCAGTGGAGTGACAATTACTATCAAAGCTCTTATCATGTATTTTTGTTTTGTGTTTTCGGTTTCTATGTATCGTAATGCCAGTGTCTACGTATGGTACTATGTTTTGAAACAATAAAAAGAATACAAACAACGAGCCTCTAAGTGATATTATGGCATGGAATATAGTCATGGAGTGTGTGCGTATTTGTGTGTTTCTACGAGATGAAGAGAGGGAGCAATAATTGTGAGTCTTGTAGAATGAAGATGTTGAAGAAAGGGAACATTAATTGTCAGCCTTGTAGAATGAAAATGATGAAGAAATGGAGCATTAATTATTAGTCTTGAAGAATTAAGTTGATAAACAAAGGGAGCATTAATTATTAGTCTTGTAGAACGATGCAAGATAAGCGGAGTTGTAAAAAAGCTCCCACCACAATTTTACAATCCAGGCCCAGTTCTTCAAGGGGCCGTTACATTAATGGCATGTCCCGCACATTTAGCCTGGTATAAAAAAGGAAAATGGCGGGGGTCTTAGCATAGGTGGCTCTTGCCGCAAATCAGACCCACCCGCAAGACAAAACAGTGTATACTGTTTTCATTGAGCCCGGTGAGAGGGAGCTCTTGTTCACTTTTGCTGGCCTAGAGTTCCAAGAGCCGAGGGCTCAACTCTACCTGACAGTTTAAGAAGAAGAAGATAAGATAAGATAACAAAGATAGGGTTAGGGCTTTACAATATTTTTTGGTTGCAAAACATACAAACACAAATATTTCTTTTTTGGTTTAAAATGGAAGTGAAAGGTTGATAATGTCATGGGTAACATTTACCCCCCTTTGTGTTCCTTACGGATCGTTGGTTTATTAAAGTTATTGAATGCTTTTTTTCTACACCCTTTTTACATTGCTAACAAAGAATGTACATCAGTGAAGGGTAAATAGGGAAAAGAGAACACAAGAGATGGAGAGAGAAATAAAAGACAGTGAGTGTGAAGGAAAGAGAGATAGTGAGATAGTGAGAAAGAGATAGTGAAAGCGGGAAAAAAGACCGAGAGTGAAACAGAAAGAAAGAGATAGTGGAAGAGAGAATGAAAGAGGGGGTTAACTAGAGAGATAAAGAGAGTGAAAACGCGATGAAGAGAGAGTGAAAGAGAGAGAGATAGAGAGAGAAAAAGGGAGAGAGAGAGAGATAGAGAGAGAAAAAGGGAGAGAGAGAGAGAGAGAGCGTGGAGGGAGAGACAAAGAAATTAAAAATGTGTATTGACTGAAAACGTAATTAACTCTATTTATTGTTATCGATTTTTTTAGTCAATAAATATTTTATTAGCACATTTATTTGAAGATACACGTCATTACGGAAAGGAAACATGTTAATACATAAGAGAAAAACACTTCTCTTATTTAAGTCGAGTAACAGTTAATGTGTAGGGCACGTCATTACTTACACAAATAAAACTATTGCGGGGATTCTCAAGCTATTCACTGTGACGCCGGAGGCGCGGTGGATGAGAGGTAAAAAGCTTGGCTTCCGGGGGTTCCGGGTTTGAATCCTGATGAAGACTTGGATTTTTGTGTGTGCCTCGCGTTTACCCAGCTCTAATGGGTACCTGACATTTGTTGGTGAAATGTAAAGGCGGTTGGTCGTTGTGCTGGCCACACGACACCCTAGTTAACCGTGGGTCACAGAAACAGAAGACCTTTACATCATCTGTCCTATAGATGTCAAGGTCTGAAAGGGACACATTACTTTACTTACTGTGAAGCCTCCTAGACAAAATAAAAATCGTTCGTGCACCCCTTACCCAGCTACGTGGTCTATATAAGCGCTGTCCGAGATGGTTTTAAAAGTCTACTGATAAATAAACTTTTGGCATCTATAATTGGCCATTTTCTACAATAGTGGAGAGAGAGAGAGAGAGAGAGAGGGAGAGAGAGATAGAGAGAGAAGGAGGGAGAGAGAGAGAAAGAGAGAGAAAGAGAGGGACAGAGAGAGAAAGAGAAAGAGGGAGAAAGAGAGAGAGAAAGAGGTAGAGAGAGAAAGAGTTAGATAGGGGGAGATAGAGAGCGAAAAAGAGGGAGAAAGAGAGAGAAAGAGGGAGAGAGAGAAAGAGAGAGAAAGAGGGAGAAAGAGAGAAAGAGGGAGAAAGAGAGAGAAAGAGGGAGAAAGAGAGAGAAAGAGCGAGAGAGAGAGAGAAAGAGTGAGAGAGAAAGAGAAAGAGGGACAGAGAGAGAAAGAGAGAGAGAGAGAGAGCATGGGGTCTTTAAATTAAAAAGTTTCATAAAATCAACGATTTAGTTATGTCTAAACTTCTCTTTTCAATATACACATGTGCTTTTTTTAAAAGATCAATTCAAGTCATATTATTAACACAAATTGATTGAACTATATGGAGAGATCCTTGATTTGGAAACCACTGCGCAGTTCATCTCATATGATGGTCTAATCATCTGAACACTCGAACATAAAAATGAGATAACTAATACATATCTCAATGCTATGTGCTAATTACACTGTGGCTGAGTGATAAAGAGCATGGGTTCCTAACCGGGGATCCCGGGTTCGAATCTTGGTGAAAAACTTGGATTTTTTTTTTTTGTGTTTCGGGATCTTTGAGCGCCTCTGAGTACACTCAGCTCTAAATAACATTAGTTGGGGCGGTTGATCATTGTGCTGGCCACATAACACCCTCGTTAACCATAAGCCACAGAAACAGATGACTTTTACATCATCTGCCCTATAGACCAATTTAAAATAAAATACTTGCTCAAAACAAAGCTAAAAAAAAATATAAAATGGACATTTAAAGGTTTCCAAAAGACGTACATGACAATAAAGACATACATAAAGACTTACTTCGGTCTTATTCTCAAAGCACTGGAGAATGACTATTTCTACGAATGAGACAACTGCATCTTTATATAGGAATGTTCCAGTCTTTTGAAGTCGAGGCCAGAAGCAAAATAAGTCTATTTCCTTCTTATCACACGTTATAATGAGAACTGCGGCATTTAATTAAGTGCTTATATTGTATAATGAAATGGGGCGTCTTTCTTCGTATTGCTACAACAAAATTGCAAACTTCTTATCAGTTGGTAATAATAATAATCATAATGATAATTATATCTTTTATATAGCGCTACTTTCATGCTTATATCATGTTCCAATCTCATTTGTGGACCAGTGGGGGGGCGGGGGGTTTTGGGAGAAGGTTTTCCGTGCTGTCTTTAGGCGCTCAGCAATCACAACTCTGATCAAGCTTCCTTCATAGGAAGCCAAGCCATTTGAAACATAGGCCTACTTAGCCCCTCGACCACGCTTCCCATAAAGACAGACATGAATGGGCGCTTATAACAATCAATATATTTCCATTTTGCTTTGCCTTATAACTTTCAGATGCTCCTACAGAAATGAAGATTATTACATGATGCATCCTAGCCCACAGACCTCCGGTATGACGGAAGGGTAAAAGGAGCGGGCAGGATTCAAACCCTGGACCTTCGAAACTACAGATCGAGGTGCACGACCAAGCAGCTGTATTTCAATCAGTATAGGGCCTACTCTTTGATTTGCTTGTGGATCTTATATGAAAGCTTAGCCGCGCTTTACCGCTCAGCCACCACGCCTCCAAGGCTTAAACTATTGTCTGTAAATAATGCAAAAAACAAAATCGTTAAAGCTGCTGACCCGTCAAAATATATTGTTGTTTTTTTAAATCTATTGTGGGGGCCCCTTACTTGTGGAGGCTTCTGTAGCACCACCTGTTCTCCTCTAAAGTCGGCCCTTAGCGTAGATTTTTCAAACGATACAGAACAATAACGCTAGTTGCTATAGCATTCTTTACTACCTACAATATTAGGCCTATACATGAAACATTTTTCCCTCTAGTAATGATTTAGCTAAGAGATGTTAATAGTTTTTTTGTTTCGTTAATGTTTCAACATTTTCGATAATCGCCAATAAAAGAACGTTGACGAGTCTGTTATTAAAAATGTGACATTTTTATTAACTTTAATTAAAACCTCCGATAACTGCGCAGCTTATTCTAGTGGTCCAATCAATACACTTGGGATGGGTCGAATCTTAATAGATAGGATTTTTTCCCGATAGGCATTTTTTTTTTGTTGGGCCTACAGCGCCATCTGGTGGAGAGTTCTAATCGTGTTTGGCCGTCATGCGCTTAACATTTGGACGGCGAGTTATTCCGATCTGTTAAGAGCTAAATTGAATTTAAAACTCTAAAAGACAAAAAACTTGTAATATGTACAAGTTTAAAAAATACACAATCTCATATAATGAACATTAAAGATTTGCCTGTGAAAATATTTTAATAGCCGCTTGAAAAAATGTATATTAAATGTATTCTGGTTTTGTATATATTTTAATCTATGAAATAAGAGAAAACCTTATAAAAAGATAAACTAAGTAAGATCAAACTTTCAGATAAGAAAAATTTTTTTTGAATATCACACTCTGACAAACGATACTGTGAAAGAATTTATATTTTTATTATTTTGATACAACATCTTATATATATATATATATATACATCATTACAACAGTTTTACAACAAGAACACTGTACATAATAAAATACAACAAAATATTGCGCAATATCAACCTCAAATGAAACTCTTGTTATTTATTATTTATAAAAAAAAAAGTATAAGTGCTATGTGCCCTATGGCTGAGTGGTTAAGCACTTGGATTTTGAACCTAAGGTCCAGGGTTCAAATCTTGGCAAAGACTGGTAATTTGAATTTCAGGATTTTAAAGCACCCTCTAAATCCTCTCAACTCTAATGGGTACCTGACTTTAGTTGGAGAAAATAAAGGCTGTTGGTTGGTAAGCTGGTCCCATGACTCCCTGCTCCGTAACTATTGGCCATAGAAACAAATCTGCCTTAAAGATATCAAGGTCTGAAGGGAGAACTTTATGGTCAGTGCTGGGTTGACACCAGGTGTTAATAGTAACATATAAGTCTAATTCTGTGATGTAATAACTTTTGTGTTGATATTCTAAATTATTCAAAAAGTTAAAAACCTATTGCTAGTTGAATTGTACAATAATGAATATTGAACAATTACACATTTATATTCACGGTACATACGCAAGAATAACCTACATTAATATGTCCCAGTTTATTCTGGTGTAAACTAAGAAATGTTGGACATTAACAGGGACTTTCAACATATAGTTCTTTAGGAATTATGACAACTACTTTACCATTGTAAAGCTAATACATATTCAAATGGTCAGAACATTTCACAAAAGACCAAAAGAGACAATCCTACAAAGAATGTTTCCAAAAAAAAAATTAAAAATAGTAGCGGTAAAGAAAACAAAAGGGGGATGAATGGGTAGGCATATGGCTAGATGAGAAACTTGGAATGAATGAACAGATTTAATGCTAGAAGAGAGACATTAGGCAGAGATGGCCTTAGGCTTAGTCAATATGTGATTGGTGGGAGCCTCGCAATGGACTCAATTTTTAAGAGAAGAAATAGCAAAACTTTTGCCCAATGTTATTGTTGGAGTACACTAGGTTTTGGGACGCATGGCTGCTGAGTGGTAAAGTGCTTGGCTACTAAACCGGGGGTCCCGGATTTGAATCCTAGTAAAGACTGGAATTTTTATTTTGGGTTACTTGGGCGCCTCTGAGTCCTTCCAGCTCTAATGGGTACCTGACATTAGTTGGGGAAAAGTAAATGTGGTTGGTCGTTATGCTGGCCACATGACACCCTCGTTAATTGTAGGCCACAGAATCAGAAGATTTTTCATCATCTGCCCTATACACCACAAGGTCTGAAAGTGGAACTTTACTTTTTTGTTTTCTACACTAGGTTTTGTAATTTATTTTTTTTGCTGTTTTTTTTTTTTATTTTTTGTCTATTTTATTTGAGGCCACCTAACTCTCTTCACTACCAATTATCTAATGCTGGCCCTGCACTAGGAATGACAGATCTAATGTTAGATAAGATACTGGGAATGCATTAACAGACCCAACGCTATTACCCATAGGCAAAAAAAAATTTAGATTAAGCCCCCCCCACACACACACTTGCCTGGGGCCCCCCAAATATTGTTTTGAAGAAAAAGCAAAAAATAAACTACCTTACATTGATACAAGGGGCCCCGTATCTCAAATAGCTTAGGGCCTTATAAAGTCTAGATCTGGCCCTGGACTACCTTACATTGATACAAGGGGCCCCGTATCTCAAATAGCTTAGGGTCTTATAAAGTCTAGATCTGGCCCTGGACTACCTTACATTGATACAATGGGCCCCATATCTCAAATTGCTTAGGGCCTTATAAAGTCTAGATTAGGCCCTGGAAAAACTCAATGTTAGAAGAAACATTGGGAGTAAATGGACAGATTTAATTTCAGTGAGATAGTCTGCATGGCAAGAAATGAAAAAGAAAATGTAAGAAGCTGTTCAACATATCACTTGTTGTGCCCCAATAGTACAAGACAATTAAAGATACAAAAAAAGGGAGTCTGTGCAAAAATTGCTTGAAAAAAAATTCCTTTGCATCAGGATATCTTTAGATACACCAAAGCTGATGAATTCTGCTAAGTAAGAGAAGATAACTTTAGCCAAGAGTCAAAGGTCAAACGGTAAATATTGGTTCTCATAAATATACCATACGGTAACATACCACAGAAATACACAAATTATTTAATATGTATTGGGTTTATGTTTTTGCCTTATTTATTTTTTAAAGCAAAAAAAAGTTATTTACAAATTTGTGCAATACATTATTAGGCAAACAAGAAGTTTTCAGGTTTTTTTTAAGCAAGTTTTCATACATCTTAATTATAAACTCTTCTTTTTTTATCTTGATTACGTACACATACAAACCACACATGACAGTTATATTATATATATTTTAAAACAATTTGTTTAAATAAAATGGAAGAATTTGTATCTTGAAATGATCATTATGGTATAAACGCAGTCATTTAAATTAATAAGGTTTATCATACATTATTCTTAAAAGTTGATATTTTTTCTACAAACGCTTTTTATTGTTTAAATAATAAAAAAAAAAGTCCAACATATATTTCCATATATTATTTTCAAAGATTTTCAGTAATAAATAAAATTAACAACTAATTTCCAAATATTTTATAATTTTTTTTTTAGATGGAATTTTGTATTTTGCTTTTGGACGGATTGATATAAAATTGTAAGAACATATTTCACACACAGTCTCTTATTTAACAACAAGCTCTGAAAGACTGGACATAAAGTGACATCTAAACAGTTCTGAAAACAAAATTCAAGCCAGTAGAGCAAAGAAATGTAAGGGCCCTTTTTTTGAACAATTAAATTTTTATGTGCTCTTCAAATATGGCAATTATCAGCATAATTGCAAATCCTGTAAGTATGCCTATGTTACTCAAGACAAGATCCAATACATGTTTGCTTTTTATGAGAAGTGGCATCTGAAAAACGAGAAGAAACATTAAAAAAACATTTAAAATTTCAGAACAAATAAAAAAAATATATTTTTAAGTTAAGTTAATTATGAATAGGGGGCAGGGTGGTAAAGTGCTTTGGTTCCAAACAGAGAGTTCTTGGGTTTGAATCCTAGTAAAGACTTGTAATTTTAACTTCAAAAGTTTTATGAAACTTTGAATCAATCCAACTCTAATGTTGGGGACATAACCCTTGACCAAAAAAAATCTACAAATAAACGTTACATTATTTGCCTTTCTGTCCCTATCAATAGCATAGGCTGTAGATAGTACCTATACTTCTTTATTTATCTGAATATAAAAGAATTAACACAAAACAGGCTAATTTGTCACTGATGAAGGACTCAAGGTAAAGGGTCCATTGTTGTTACTTTAATTATTGATTTTTTATTCAGTTATTCATTAATGCAGCAGTTCATATAAAATTGTACTTTCTTACTGATAAAACTACTTAACAAACTATTTATTTCATTACATTGTCATTGAGAGTGAACTGTTCTACAAATAATGTAATTTAATTATTGAAAATGGGACTTAAAACAACAAAATCGTATGCTATTATATTATATCTATATCTTGTTAGACTGTAAGGTATAGTGACTTACCAAATCTACAAGGGCGATATATATAAACATGCCAGCAGTTAAAGCAAATATCCAAGCTCTGACTACATCATTGGCTGAGACTACAATGCCAACATACAGTCCAATGAAAGCTGTTAGTGCCGACAGAAAGTTTAGGCCCAGTGCCTTCTTTATGCTCATTCCAGACTTGATCAACACAGCAAAATCACCTTTGGTAACAAGATACATTTGTGGTATTAGAATATTTCTTATATGATTTTGTTTCTTGAAGAATATACAATTTCAAAAGATTAATTTATTTTAAAAAAAAACTTACACTTAAACATTCTTCAAGCTGCTATTATTTAAAAAAGGGCCATATTTAAATTAAAATTCTATTGTTTGCAGTTCCAAAACAGCTAATTTAAAAAGTGCTAAATTTATGCCAGATCTCTATTGTTTGCAGTTCCAAAACAGCTAATTTAAAAAGTGCTAAATTTATGCCAGATCTCTATTGTTTGCAGTTCCAAAACAGCTAATTTAAAATGTGCTTAATTTATACCATATCTCTATTGTTATCAGTTCCAAATAAGCTAATTTTTTAAAAAGTGCTTAAATGAGCTATAAAAGTATATGTGTTTTTATAATGGTTTAACGTTGAAACTGTTTGTCATTACCAAGTTCATGTGGAAGCTCATGACAAAACACAGCAATGGAGGTGCCAACTCCAACAGATATACTTCCAGAGAATGCAGCACCAATAGCTAGACCATCAGCTAAGTTGTGAAGACCATCCCCAAGAATAATCATCACAGCCAAAGGTGTAACACCTAAAGATTATAAAACCATGATTAGTTAAAGCATCGGGAATACAAGAATAATCATCACAGACAAAGGTGTAACACCTGAAGATTACAAAACCATGATTAGTTAAAGCATTGGAAATGCAAGAATAATCATCACAACCAAAGGTGTAACACCTGAAGATTACAAAACCATGATTAGTTAATGCATTGGGAATACAAGAGAAATCATCACAGCCAAAGGTGTAACTCCTGAAGACTACAAAACCATGATTAGTTAAAGTATTGGGAATACAATTTTTAATGAATTCTTCTTTTATTACATCAAATCTAATCTTATTTTACAGATTACAGAGGTTGCTTCAAAAAAAGATGATAATTAAGTCCTACATATTTCATGTTTCAATCTAGTCAAGTGTGTTAATAAATGACTTAAACTCTGCTAAGTTTTTTTTTTTCTGGCTGATTCAGGTAACCCATTCCATTCTCTGGTGGCACTAGGGAAGAGCACTTGTATGAATTCATTCTAGCATATGGAATAAGATATATTCCTCAATCTTTGTGTGTCACAAAGGTTTTATTGATAATTTATTTATTTTTGTTAAAACAGTCACAAAAAGAATGCCAAATTATGTTGATTTCTAAAAGGCCATGAAAAGTCAAAGACATTTTAAATAATAATTAGAACTCCAGAAAACTTTAAGAAACTGGAACAGACAAAAAATAGAGCAGTGAGATTCATAACAAAAGAATATTCACATTGGAATAGAGTAACATCTTTAGTAAAATCACTAAAATTTAGAAAGTCTTCAGGGGAGAAAACTCAAAAGTTAAGTAACTATTATACATAAAACATTGAACCATAATCTTCAAGTACAAAAACAAAATCGAATAAAATAAAGACACAAGATAAAGGCACATTCTTCATTCCATATGCAAGGACAAATTTGTACAAATGCTCCTTCTTCCCTACTACTATTAGAGCATGGAAAGGGTTGCCTGAGCTCCCAGGAAAACCAGTGACTTGGTAGAATTTAGATTATTGGTTAATATGCATGATGCATAGGATGTAATCATCTTCTATTTTTTAAAGTAACGTCTGTATTATATAAGATAAGATAAGATAAAGATAAATTCCTACCATTTTTTGATGTCTTAATCCCA
>JADKLZ010067256.1:2360-23717 GCA_021533235.1 Biomphalaria straminea | reverse complement strand
ACTTTTTAGATAGTTAGTTTAGTCTTTTAGAATTGCGCACTTTTTGGTACCGACATTGAACGCACATTTTATGACGACACAGACTGTAGGGTTAGAGGTTAAGATTGACGTAATAGAATTTTAGTTACTGCTAGACTTTTGGGGTGATCAGACATATTTTATCTTCTGACTAGACTGTGGCCCATCTTGTAAATAAAGTTATTGTTAAAGTTTATCTCCAAGTCAACTTGGTCATTTGAATATTCGTTCCTGTTCGTTCTTGTTCTTGTGATGGTCGCTGTTGAGCTCGCATAAGTAATTTCATTGATACAACTATACCCAAGCATCTAGTATCCAGAAGAAAACTTAGAAATACTTCAACTACAGTAATCTACAAAATACAGGAAGAATACATTACAGTGATAATTACACAATAAAGAAGAAAAAAATATGTATAATTCATTAACTGTGTGGTTATATGTAATATAGATCTATGTGTGTATTTTTTTTTATGAATCATCATGAATGTCTTTTGTTAATAGTGTTAGAAATATTTTTAGATACATAAAAATTGTAAGTTAACCTATAAAAAGTAAATATAAGAATTTCGTTGGGAATACTTTTTTCTGTGAGGCTCTTTTTTTTTCCAATTTATAAGAATCCAGCATGTCAGTTCTTATGTCATTTCCGGTCTTATCAGGAAAATAAATCTTTAGATTATTGAGATAGTACATGAAAGCTCGCGTTCAGAACTTTTGATCTATAAAACATGACATAAAGACCATCTTTCTTCATTGGACAGCGATTAACGAGGGTGTTGTGTAGCCAGTACAACGACCAGTCACCTTTATTTTACCTAACTAATGTCTGATACCGTTACCCACTCGAGCTAAGTGGAAGCTCTTCAATACTAAACCTCTAAATCCCAGTCTTTACATGGCTGTATACACGATACACTGCAGCTGCTACATCATAAGTGATGAAGAAGTGATAGACTTACCTCAAGCGTTGTGGGTGGCTCCAGGTCATCTTTGAATGGATTTCCCTGGCTACAGGTGAGGACCAGCAGCACCAAGGGAACACATTTGATCACACTTGACAGCACCATCTGTAGGGTAAGCACATAAAGAGAACGTGAAGCAGGGGTAAACATTCAGAGGTAAACATTCAAAGGTAAACATTCAGAGTTAACCATTCAGATGTAAACATTCAGAGGTTAAACATTCAGAGGTAAAACATTCAGAGGTTAAACATTCAGAGGTTAAACATTCAGAGGTTAAACATTCAGAGGTTAAACATTCAGATGTAAACATTCAGAGTTAACCATTCAGATGTAAACATTCAGAGGTAAACATTGAGCTAGTTCCTGCTATTAACACTTTCCTCATGGATGGAAAATGTGAATAGGAAAGTTGAAAGTTAACAAAAAGAAACAAATTTATTTGAAGATCAAATTTCGTACACAGAGGTACGGCTGGTTATCTCATAACAATGTCGTGGATTCACCTTTCATACTGGCCCTTGATTTTGTAGGTCAATGAAATAGGAACGTTTGATTGACTATGTGCCTATTATTGAAACCTAAATTAGAACTCATTTTTAAAGTATAATATATTGTTCTATTTATTTTTTTCAGTGCACAAAGCATGGTAGAAACCTCTCTCGTTCTCTGTCCCTTAGTTTTCCAATGTTTTCACCTGAAAGACCTGGGTCATGTCAAAAGAGCTTCAGTCAGATAATATAGATTGTAGATCTGAATCTAGACTTCCGATTAGATTATGGCGCACATGTGCCGGTCTTAGAGTTACACACAATTCATGAAATAAGATACATACATTATACTTATACGCTATTTATTCCGGAAAATTTCGCGTTTTTTTGTCAGCGATTTTTTATTCTTGTCGATTCTATTTTGTCAGTACTATTTAGTCGGCACTTTTTAGTCATTTGGTCGGTGCTATTTTGTCAACACTCTTTGTGATAGCATTATTTTGTAGGTACGCTTTGTTGTCTAACCAAGCCAGTTATAAAACGCAAATGCAACTCTGATTTAATTTTTATTAACGGTGAATGAGCCTACTAACCAATAAAATTGTGAAATTCGTTACTAACTTAGTACTGAATCATAGCCTCATTCGAGATTTTTCACAATAATACGAAGCCGATAGAACTATAACAACAAATGCCTATAGCAATATAACAAATGTAGGACTTCTGTTGTTAGTTAATTGCTTTGTGGAGTTAAAGTATTGAAGCTAAACAGAAACACAATATACAGGTTAGGCTTAACCATTTTTACATAGAATGTGTTCAAAATGGTCCTTTCAGCGGCGGCCCCAGGCGTATGTTCAGTGCTGGCCTACGATTGCACGAATGCTTTTATGTCCGGTCCTCTTCTCTCCTTGATCCTAAAATACGTGAGGGAGAAGAAGCGATAAAAAAATTATTAAGGGGAACTAAACCTAACAAATTTAGCAACATCTGTGAATATTGGAGGATTAGTTACTCTTGTCGATATCAAACATAATAATAATTACTAGCAATTAATTGTCTCATTGCTTATTTTTATTTAAGTCTTGTCTATGACAATTAATACTTGTGTAAAGCTCTGAGCATGCTAGAAGCATGAAAGTAGCGCTATATAAAAAAAAGCTATAAAAAAGCTATAAAAAAGCTATAAAAAAGCTATAAAGTTTCAACTTGATCCGAGAATGGGTGCGGGAGAAATAAAGTGTAGACAATTTTTACCAGACAGACAGACAGGTGGACAGGAAGACAGAAATCTCTATTTATTTATATGTAAATCTTGTATTGGTGTTATGAGTACTTGTAAAATTGTTTTTAAGATTATTAGATATGTTGCTTATTTCTAATTGATGTTTGATGTGGTTTTAGTTATAACGTCCGAATTTCAGACTTTTGAAAGCTTTGGCTTTAAAAACTAATCATGCAAAGTGTATACATATTTGCAATATATTTTTTAGCACATGATATTATAAGTGTATTCTTTGTTTCATCCTTATTTAAGTTTCTAAATAAATAGTATTTGATTGGTGTATTTTTTAAAGATTAAAGCATCTTGCATAATTTATTTAAAAACAAAACGTTTTGCGTTTAGAAGATAAAGACAAGCCGTTGCACCAAGTGGAAAATTCCAGCAGGGAATCGGTGCTGAAGATGTCATTATCCCGATGGTCATTTAACCAGTACGTTGCAAAAAAAAAATATCACAAAATCAGATTTTTAAATATAGCTTTTGGTATCTAGAAAGTTTTTATCAGCTGTTCTCCCATCTTTATAACTTCGCCCGTCTTAATTCAACTTAAAGTTGGCATCAAAAATCTTCAGCTAATACAAACAGACAATTTCCATAATAATACAGGAACTATTTAATTCATATTGTAGGCAGGTTATGTGAAACGCACTGACATGCATTCATCTCACCTGCTAGGGTTTTATTTATCTTACACTTAAAGCTAGAGATGTTTATTCATGGCGAAAATACTATAAATAGCTTTTCTGTTGATGTATCCGGTATACGGACCCCATGATGACCTGCTAACTATATGTAAAAAAAAAAAAAAGCAAGCTTAAAATCTATGGACATATTACAAAATCTTTGGGGCTCGCAAAGACCTTCCTTCAGGGAACAGTACCAGGAAAAAAAAAGAAGAGGCTGACAAAGAAAACGATGACAACATTAAAGAATGAACGGGCCTGCAATTGAAAGAGGTTCTAACCAAGGCAAAAGGCAGGGAGGAATGGAGAAAGACGGTCGACGAATCTTGCTTGGTGCCCCAACGGTCTAACAGACTAAGGGATAGGTAAAGGTGAAAGTTGATAAGCTACTTATTGTTTTTTTGTAACTAAAAGTAAAAGAATCTATGCACTTTTTTTTTTGACACTGCGGTCTTAAATGTTCTAAGCTTTTCTGTTTACTACAGAAAAAATTCCGATGTGAAGAAAGCATTGGACTTTCACGCTATGACTTACAAACACAGTATTCAAAACCAATGGGCTGCTAAGTAGTGGCTATAAACGAGATTTGAAATGAGATGAACTGTCACACATTGAGATAGTGTTCAAATTAGAGCTCATTTCTTCCTTACTTAGTTGGCAACATCGACATTCAAATTAGCGTCTTTGCCATATGCTAATTATTTTTCTGACCTATCAAGGGAATTCAAAATATTAAGTCAAATGTTACATTCATAGACATAAATAAATATAGACTGGCCAATAAGACTATTTTATGAAACGAAAATTTGTGAATTGCAATTGTGTATACTTTAATTATGTCTATGATTTTTGTTTAATCTCTAAGACTGAAGATCATGCAATTTTTTTATCTTTCATAATTCCGAAATCCGAATTCAATAGATGTACATGTTTTCAAGTTACATGAAGTTACTTCCCATAGACATATATATATAGACTAAAAACAGATCTTATTTTCATTTAGGAAGAGTCAAATATGTTTTATGTCCACATCTACGTTAGAAAAAAATGATGGCAAATGAGCTATAAATTCTATGACGTAAATTTCAGTCTATATATAACTATGATCTTTAGTTTTGAAAAGTACAAAACTTCATTATTCCTAATATTAGCCTTTATAGGCTACGCATGCACCTATGCGCACTATTTCAACAATTTCATATTGAAAGACATAGGAAAATATATATAACTAAATCTATGCTTGCCCAAATTTTTCCAATAATAATTTGTTCTTCATCGGCCAGTCTATATATATATGACTATGTTACTTCCTTTTGGCAGTCTATATTTATTTATGTCTATGGAGTTTTGTCATAGACATAAATAAATATAGACTGGAAACATAAAGTAACTTTATGTAACTTGAAAAATGTATATCTATTGAATTCGGATTTCCGAAATCTGACAAGTTGCACGATCTTCAGTCTTAGAGATTAAACAAAACTACACTGCCTCCTTATTTACAAAATATATAGGTGTGTTTCATTGTGTATATTGAACACTAATACAAATATTGTAATACTTATATAGGTTGTGGCTGAAATAGATATGAATACTTAACTTTTATACTGCTCATGCTGTATAGTAAAGCGCACAAATTTGCAAATCACAAATTTTCCCTTCATAAAACTTTCTTATTGGCCAGTCTATATTTATTTATGTCTATGAGTTTTGTTTAATCTCTAAGACTAAAGACCATGCAATTTTTCAGAATTCGGAAATCCAACTACAATGGATATACATGTTTTCAAGTTACATAAAGTTATTTCCTTTCTACGGCCTATATTTATATATGTCTGTCACAACTCTTCTTATTTATTTCTATGTTTTACTCGCGTAAATCTATCTTACATCTTGATACGTCTAGGTCTCCCTGGTTCAGCTGTGATTTGCGAAATAAACTAGTAACACTTGATAACACATAGAAACTTTATTAACCATTACGGCATCTCACAACAAGCTGGACTCTCTCTGAGAACTAACACACTTCCGGTCATTCGCGCATATGTAAAAATAGATTATACATTCATACACACATTCATCCGTGACAATGTATATGGTTAAACTACATTAATTTAAAAAAAAAAGCTCCCAGTCACATGATAAAGAAACGCTGGCAATGACCTATAGGCCTACAAAGTTCGATATATATGACAGAGACATTGCCTTTTGGAAAATATCTTGTATAATTAATAGAGTGTAATCTAACTTCTATTTGAGTAAAGAACTAAAAAGACTTAAACCATAACCTTACCTTATTTCAGAACCTCGAGTGCGCAAGTATTTACTCAATCGCTTTACGAATCTTTAAATATAGGATACTCTTTTCTCGTTTTTTTTTTTCACTTACAATGTAATACCGTTTATTAAATTGTACAAACCCTTGATCTACCTCTGACAAAGAAAAGGGTAAATGTTTCTATTGCATAAAAAATAAAATCTATATATTTACTTATTACTGGAGTGTCGTCAGTATTTTATCACCAAAATGAACATAAGTCAGTCTTAGTTGTAATAACTCTAATAACTACAGCCGCAATTTTTTTTTTGGCTTCATTGACGTAGATCTATATTACCCACAATATGGACGCCATGGAGTGGGGGCTCTAAGCCACTCGAAGATTTAATTACGTGGGGAGCAGGGTGTCGCAATAGGTTTTAATTAATGAGAATAACCCTGTGGGTTGTATCAATACCAGGGACAGTGCGGTACACACTGTAGACGAGTCCCATGTGTGCATAACAATAAAATGATACTCACTGTTTCGTAAAAATGTTCCGTCTTCCGTCTTTTTATTTCACAAAGAGAAACGAGTGAATAGCAAACAAAATGCTGTACAGTGATATGACATATCTGCGTATACAATGATAACTTCCCTGTTTCTTGAATGAATAAATTTGGTGAAATAACAAAAGAATCGGTGCACACTAAAGAACGCCCACTTGAAACATTTCTGTCTTAGTGATTACAGACTAATATGTAGTTGTTTTTTTGTTTGTTTTTTTTAATTGTTACATAGACAAGTGGCTAAATCCGTTCACTTGTGAGGCGAAATTACAGATGCGTCGAGTAGATTCTTTGATGTGGGTCATTTCGACACCAAGTCTGGGCTGAATCTGTTATGGCTAAAAAGCCAATCTTCGTAAAATTCGTAAATACGTTAAAGTTCGTTAGGTAACTGGTAGTCAAATTTTTCTCTTGCATCTATTTATACATTTTTTAAATTCTATGTATCTAATCGAGTCTATTTGTTAAATTGTGTATGAATGTAAGCATGCGTATTAAATATGTATCTATCTATGTCAGTTTGTTGATCCTCATGGAGATTAGTTGTGATTACAAGGACTATTGTCTCATATAAAGACAACACAACAGACACAGCATAAAGAGTTCATTGAACGACTACACACACGCATCTTAGTCCTTTTCATGTTTCTTGATCAACGTGTGGCGTTGGTAAAGTCTGATCGATTAAGACACATAGAAAAAGGCACATTCCTCGTCCCATATGCAAATTTGTACAAAAGCTCCTTCTTCCCTAGCGCTATTAGAGCATGGAATGGATTGCCTGAGCTAGCCAGGAAAACCAGTGACTTGGCAGAATTTAAGTCATTGGTTAATATGCATAACTAAATGCATGACGCGTAGGATTAATCATCTTCTTTTTTGAAGTAGCGTCTGTATTGTATAAGATAAGATAAGAACGACGTGTTTTTGTACCGCTCTGTTCTAGTCTTGATAGATAGAGGTCGCCAACTTCGCGACGACGTGACGTAGTTATAATGGAGTGGATGGCTGTTGTCTTCCAAGATTTTTCCGATTTTTTCAGATACATCTCTGTCTAATTATTTGTCTATGTACCTACTGTATCATAATCCTCTAACCTGTATATGTATTAATGTTAACCTTGTTTACCTCCCTTGAAATGCGAAATAAGCTTTACAAAGCAGACTCTTGGATAAGCTCTCAAGTCGTTCCGACACCACAGGTCACTATAATGGCCACTGGTTATCGGACTAACATTTTTTAAAATTTTTATTTTATTAATTTATATGGTCGGGGGCGTGGTGGATAAATGTTAAGGCGCCCGATTGTTTTGAGTTCGAATCTTTGTGAAGACTGCGATTTTTAAATTTAATTTTTTTTTAGTGTACCTCTGATTCCAGCTCTTATGGGTACTTGATATTATTTGGGTAAAAGTTAGGCGATAGATCGTTGTACTGGCCATATGTGACTCTTTTTTATCCGTGGGCCGAGAAAATCTAAATCGACCACCTGCGGACAATGGTTATGCTTGCCCTGGGGGGGGGGCAAAATATGTACGTCACAGCTGGGGCTGCGCAGCCACGGGAAATACTGCATTCCTCACTCATCTTCGGACTCGAAGACAAGCCTTATTATTATTATTATTATCCGTGGGCCACCTTGACATTATCTGCCCCATAGATAACTAGGTCAGAAAGCGGTGATCTGCTTTTTAGAGAAATAGATCATGATAGAAACAGAAGGACTTTATATCACCTACCCCCCCCCCATCGAATTGAAAAGTCTTAAAGGAGTGCCTCTACGTACATCATTGGCCTCCTTCAGTCGTAGAACGACTATGGTTCATCTCGCCAGGGCCGGTCCTAGCCATTGCGAGGCCCTATTCGAAATTGATTGCGCGGGGCCTAATATGTGTGGGAATAAGGATAATAAGTGAAAATTAAGATTTTTTATAAGAAAAAAAAATCGACTTTGAATTTTATTCTTTCTTTACTAAGTTAGAATTTGCGATCTGTACTTTAAAATGTAACCAATGGCATATTTATATGCCAGTGACTATAAAAGTAAATAAATAAAAAAAAAGTAAATAAAGTTATGTAACTTCCGATTAAGACGATTATTACGTTTTATTACATGAAAGCTGACAATGCCTTTTTTTACTTTATCGTGCGTAGGAATGACGTTTTCCGCAGTGAATGACACCCACAAATGACATTTTTTTAAAAGAGTTTTCAGGAGATTTTATTAAATTCAAGATATTTCCAGGTTCTTTTTTGTATGTATTTTGCAATTTAATAATTACACCTTGAACTAGCGCGAGGCCTATGAAAGCGCGGGGCCCACTGCGACCGCATAGGTTGCAGTGGTCTAAGACCGGCCCTGCATCTCGCACACTTCCTCATGTGGCTGTGGAGCCCTATTTTGGAGAGACACTCCCGTCCACAAGTATCGCAGGTAAAGGTGGTCTTCGCTGCTGTGGTAGAGAAGCTGGCCATTTTCCGCGTTGTCCGCTTTTCTTCCAGAGCTGAGGCCCATGCTCTTTCGCTGTCCAAAGCTTTCTTGGTCACTGTTTCTCTCCATCTGGTGCGGTCTAAAGCTATGTCTTCCCACTGGTCAGTATTGATGTTCACTGATTTGAGGTCACGTTTTATTACATCTATGTAACGGAGGTGGGGGCGACCAGTTTATCTTGAGCTAGTCTCAAGTTGTCCGTACAAGAGATATGAATTAAGATCATTTAATAATGTAATTTTCATCAGAGATAAAATTTAAGGTCCGTCTTAACATCAATGATGATCATGTTAAAACAGATTATTTATACAAGAAAACTTAAATAGATGGACAACGGGTTTGTCTGTATCAGATGTGGGAAATGTTCAGAGCGCAAATGAGTTGAGTCAAGAGAATTACTGTAATTCATCATTTTTCTTCAGAATCGAATATCTAGCGTTATTGGTGCAATGTATGTAACGCAAATGCAGGCATACTGAATCAATAGGATTATGCTATGAGTGTATGTAACTGATGGTACTCACAAGTATCGATTCCGTTAAAAACCAAATTTCGAATAATTTGAATATTAAGCTGATACAAACATGTACTACACTTTGATCTTTTTTTGTTTCAGATAATTTCAAGTTTATTTTAAGTTATTCAAAAAGCAGTACAATAATCTATGCAATGCCTCAGGGTTGTCCAAATAGCATGGATGTGATGCTCCTTCTATTGGTGCATACCAGAAAGTTGGGAGATGCTGCAGATCTTGTGTGCTCTCCTTACCATTGACCTGCTCGTATGTCCCAACTACAATGAGTGTAGGAATCTAACTTTTCCTCATTGGATTTGTATATTTTGATGAGAGTACTGGAGCTACAGGAGGCGCGGTGGCTGAGCGTTAAAGCACTAGACTTCCGAACAGAGGTCCTGGGTTCGAATCCTGGTGAAGACTTGGATTTTTAATTTCGGTATCATCGGGCGCCTCTGAGTCCACCCAGCTCTAATGGGCACCTGACATTAGATGGGGAAAAGTAAAAGCGGTTGGTCGTTGTGCTGGCCACATGACACTCTCGTTAACCGTAGGCCATAGAATCAGATGAACTTTACATCATCTGCCCTATAGACCACAAGCTACGGGTACATATCCAAAAGCTCTACCCTGACTAGTTCAATGATCTTCAAATAAATAGGGCAGAGCAGGACCGGTCTTAGGCCACTGCAGCCTATGCGGTAGCAGTGGGCCCCACGCTTTCATTGGCCCCGCTCTAATTCTAGGTGTATCTATTTAATTGAAAAATATATACAAAAAATTCCTTAAAATCTCCTGAATTTATTAAAATCTACTGAAAACGCATAAAAATCTCCTGAAAAAAATTGAAAAAATTGTTATTTGTGGGTGTCATTCATTGCAAAAAACGCCAACGCACGTTAAAAGAAAAAAAAGGAAATGTCAGCTTTCTTGTAATAAAATGTAATAATCGGACGAATTGTCACCTTAATCGGAAGTACCAACACTTTATTTACTTTTATAGTCACTGGCATATAAAAATATAATAGGTTGCAAGGTTCGTAAAGTTAAAGTTAATATGAACGCAAGTGTGTTCTTAGTAAAGAATGAATAAAATAATTTTTTTTCTAATACCAAATCTTAATTTTCACTTATTATCCTTATTCCCACCCAGACTAGGCCCCGCGCAATCAGTTTCGCATAGGACCCCGCAATTGTTAAGACCGGCCCTGTGGCAGAGAGAACTCCCCACTCATACATGGAGACATAATTACTTGTCGTTGCAATCCGAGCGTTGAAATTAAAGCTTGCTGAAAATGCTTCTTTCAGTTCTGGCTCTAAAATACAAATACTCTTACCAAATCCTGGAAGGTCTACTGCTACAGCATTGTGAACCGAGTTTGCAACATGATTGAGTGTTTGAATGTCCAACCAATTTTTCGGAAGTTAACCTCATCTCATGCAGAAAGATCAAATTAATAGAATTGCAATGAATCTATTGACTGCCTGTCTTCTTGTTCAATGTTCACTTTCCGTTCCTTATTCTCTATCCAGCAATAAACGTTGATTCAAAAACAAGCAAATCCTCTTTCATTTTTGAGGGAGCCTAATGTCCAGTTCCCTAATTGATATAATCGCAACCGTGATTATAATTTAGACATATTTAAATCTTAGCCTATAGGCGTAAAACATATTAAGTTGTGACCCCAAAGATATCTATGAATAAAAAAAATTCTTTTTTCGGAATTATTTAACAAAAATTGTAAATGATTTTAAAAGTAAATATTATTTTGCATATTAAAAATATATAAAAGTTATAACAAAGACGTTTTTACATTAATTAATTAATTTATATAAGCATTTTATTATAAATGTTATATTTATATTTCCTTTAGTTTTAAAACACTGCACATTTTTTTTAGTTTCAAATGTATTGTGTTAAGCGTTATCAAAGTTTAACTTCTACAATGTATATTCTTTCTTTTGGTATCTATTTGGATCCTAGAGACATTTAGATGTATTTGTATTTTTTTTTTCTTAAATTCCACTTTTCTTAATTATTTTTTTAATATTTTGGTTTATTATACAATGCAAGGTCAGCCTAGGGCTCCAATGATTCGGGGAGCCAGTGGAGTGACAATTACTATCAAAGCTCTTATCATGTATTTTTGTTTTGTGTTTTCGGTTTCTATATATCGTAATGCCAGTGCCTACGTATGGTACTATGTTTTGAAACAATAAAAAGAATACAAACAACGAGCCTCTAAGTGATATTATGGCATGGAATATAGTCATGGAGTGTGTGCGTATTTGTGTGTTTCTACGAGATGAAGAGAGGGAGCAATAATTGTGAGTCTTGTAGAATGAAGATGTTGAAGAAAGGGAACATTAATTGTCAGCCTTGTAGAATGAAAATGATGAAGAAATGGAGCATTAATTATTAGTCTTGAAGAATTAAGTTGATAAACAAAGGGAGCATTAATTATTAGTCTTGTAGAACGATGCAAGATAAGCGGAGTTGTAAAAAAGCTCCCACCACAATTTTACAATCCAGGCCCAGTTCTTCAAGGGGCCGTTACATTAATGGCATGTCCCGCACATTTAGCCTGGTATAAAAAAGGAAAATGGCGGGGGTCTTAGCATAGGTGGCTCTTGCCGCAAATCAGACCCACCCGCAAGACAAAACAGTGTATACTGTTTTCATTGAGCCCGGTGAGAGGGAGCTCTTGTTCACTTTTGCTGGCCTAGAGTTCCAAGAGCCGAGGGCTCAACTCTACCTGACAGTTTAAGAAGAAGAAGATAAGATAAGATAACAAAGATAGGGTTAGGGCTTTACAATATTTTTTGGTTGCAAAACATACAAACACAAATATTTCTTTTTTGGTTTAAAATGGAAGTGAAAGGTTGATAATGTCATGGGTAACATTTACCCCCCTTTGTGTTCCTTACGGATCGTTGGTTTATTAAAGTTATTGAATGCTTTTTTTCTACACCCTTTTTACATTGCTAACAAAGAATGTACATCAGTGAAGGGTAAATAGGGAAAAGAGAACACAAGAGATGGAGAGAGAAATAAAAGACAGTGAGTGTGAAGGAAAGAGAGATAGTGAGATAGTGAGAAAGAGATAGTGAAAGCGGGAAAAAAGACCGAGAGTGAAACAGAAAGAAAGAGATAGTGGAAGAGAGAATGAAAGAGGGGGTTAACTAGAGAGATAAAGAGAGTGAAAACGCGATGAAGAGAGAGTGAAAGAGAGAGAGATAGAGAGAGAAAAAGGGAGAGAGAGAGAGATAGAGAGAGAAAAAGGGAGAGAGAGAGAGAGAGAGCGTGGAGGGAGAGACAAAGAAATTAAAAATGTGTATTGACTGAAAACGTAATTAACTCTATTTATTGTTATCGATTTTTTTAGTCAATAAATATTTTATTAGCACATTTATTTGAAGATACACGTCATTACGGAAAGGAAACATGTTAATACATAAGAGAAAAACACTTCTCTTATTTAAGTCGAGTAACAGTTAATGTGTAGGGCACGTCATTACTTACACAAATAAAACTATTGCGGGGATTCTCAAGCTATTCACTGTGACGCCGGAGGCGCGGTGGATGAGAGGTAAAAAGCTTGGCTTCCGGGGGTTCCGGGTTTGAATCCTGATGAAGACTTGGATTTTTGTGTGTGCCTCGCGTTTACCCAGCTCTAATGGGTACCTGACATTTGTTGGTGAAATGTAAAGGCGGTTGGTCGTTGTGCTGGCCACACGACACCCTAGTTAACCGTGGGTCACAGAAACAGAAGACCTTTACATCATCTGTCCTATAGATGTCAAGGTCTGAAAGGGACACATTACTTTACTTACTGTGAAGCCTCCTAGACAAAATAAAAATCGTTCGTGCACCCCTTACCCAGCTACGTGGTCTATATAAGCGCTGTCCGAGATGGTTTTAAAAGTCTACTGATAAATAAACTTTTGGCATCTATAATTGGCCATTTTCTACAATAGTGGAGAGAGAGAGAGAGAGAGAGAGGGAGAGAGAGATAGAGAGAGAAGGAGGGAGAGAGAGAGAAAGAGAGAGAAAGAGAGGGACAGAGAGAGAAAGAGAAAGAGGGAGAAAGAGAGAGAGAAAGAGGTAGAGAGAGAAAGAGTTAGATAGGGGGAGATAGAGAGCGAAAAAGAGGGAGAAAGAGAGAGAAAGAGGGAGAGAGAGAAAGAGAGAGAAAGAGGGAGAAAGAGAGAAAGAGGGAGAAAGAGAGAGAAAGAGGGAGAAAGAGAGAGAAAGAGCGAGAGAGAGAGAGAAAGAGTGAGAGAGAAAGAGAAAGAGGGACAGAGAGAGAAAGAGAGAGAGAGAGAGAGCATGGGGTCTTTAAATTAAAAAGTTTCATAAAATCAACGATTTAGTTATGTCTAAACTTCTCTTTTCAATATACACATGTGCTTTTTTTAAAAGATCAATTCAAGTCATATTATTAACACAAATTGATTGAACTATATGGAGAGATCCTTGATTTGGAAACCACTGCGCAGTTCATCTCATATGATGGTCTAATCATCTGAACACTCGAACATAAAAATGAGATAACTAATACATATCTCAATGCTATGTGCTAATTACACTGTGGCTGAGTGATAAAGAGCATGGGTTCCTAACCGGGGATCCCGGGTTCGAATCTTGGTGAAAAACTTGGATTTTTTTTTTTTGTGTTTCGGGATCTTTGAGCGCCTCTGAGTACACTCAGCTCTAAATAACATTAGTTGGGGCGGTTGATCATTGTGCTGGCCACATAACACCCTCGTTAACCATAAGCCACAGAAACAGATGACTTTTACATCATCTGCCCTATAGACCAATTTAAAATAAAATACTTGCTCAAAACAAAGCTAAAAAAAAATATAAAATGGACATTTAAAGGTTTCCAAAAGACGTACATGACAATAAAGACATACATAAAGACTTACTTCGGTCTTATTCTCAAAGCACTGGAGAATGACTATTTCTACGAATGAGACAACTGCATCTTTATATAGGAATGTTCCAGTCTTTTGAAGTCGAGGCCAGAAGCAAAATAAGTCTATTTCCTTCTTATCACACGTTATAATGAGAACTGCGGCATTTAATTAAGTGCTTATATTGTATAATGAAATGGGGCGTCTTTCTTCGTATTGCTACAACAAAATTGCAAACTTCTTATCAGTTGGTAATAATAATAATCATAATGATAATTATATCTTTTATATAGCGCTACTTTCATGCTTATATCATGTTCCAATCTCATTTGTGGACCAGTGGGGGGGCGGGGGGTTTTGGGAGAAGGTTTTCCGTGCTGTCTTTAGGCGCTCAGCAATCACAACTCTGATCAAGCTTCCTTCATAGGAAGCCAAGCCATTTGAAACATAGGCCTACTTAGCCCCTCGACCACGCTTCCCATAAAGACAGACATGAATGGGCGCTTATAACAATCAATATATTTCCATTTTGCTTTGCCTTATAACTTTCAGATGCTCCTACAGAAATGAAGATTATTACATGATGCATCCTAGCCCACAGACCTCCGGTATGACGGAAGGGTAAAAGGAGCGGGCAGGATTCAAACCCTGGACCTTCGAAACTACAGATCGAGGTGCACGACCAAGCAGCTGTATTTCAATCAGTATAGGGCCTACTCTTTGATTTGCTTGTGGATCTTATATGAAAGCTTAGCCGCGCTTTACCGCTCAGCCACCACGCCTCCAAGGCTTAAACTATTGTCTGTAAATAATGCAAAAAACAAAATCGTTAAAGCTGCTGACCCGTCAAAATATATTGTTGTTTTTTTAAATCTATTGTGGGGGCCCCTTACTTGTGGAGGCTTCTGTAGCACCACCTGTTCTCCTCTAAAGTCGGCCCTTAGCGTAGATTTTTCAAACGATACAGAACAATAACGCTAGTTGCTATAGCATTCTTTACTACCTACAATATTAGGCCTATACATGAAACATTTTTCCCTCTAGTAATGATTTAGCTAAGAGATGTTAATAGTTTTTTTGTTTCGTTAATGTTTCAACATTTTCGATAATCGCCAATAAAAGAACGTTGACGAGTCTGTTATTAAAAATGTGACATTTTTATTAACTTTAATTAAAACCTCCGATAACTGCGCAGCTTATTCTAGTGGTCCAATCAATACACTTGGGATGGGTCGAATCTTAATAGATAGGATTTTTTCCCGATAGGCATTTTTTTTTTGTTGGGCCTACAGCGCCATCTGGTGGAGAGTTCTAATCGTGTTTGGCCGTCATGCGCTTAACATTTGGACGGCGAGTTATTCCGATCTGTTAAGAGCTAAATTGAATTTAAAACTCTAAAAGACAAAAAACTTGTAATATGTACAAGTTTAAAAAATACACAATCTCATATAATGAACATTAAAGATTTGCCTGTGAAAATATTTTAATAGCCGCTTGAAAAAATGTATATTAAATGTATTCTGGTTTTGTATATATTTTAATCTATGAAATAAGAGAAAACCTTATAAAAAGATAAACTAAGTAAGATCAAACTTTCAGATAAGAAAAATTTTTTTTGAATATCACACTCTGACAAACGATACTGTGAAAGAATTTATATTTTTATTATTTTGATACAACATCTTATATATATATATATATATACATCATTACAACAGTTTTACAACAAGAACACTGTACATAATAAAATACAACAAAATATTGCGCAATATCAACCTCAAATGAAACTCTTGTTATTTATTATTTATAAAAAAAAAAGTATAAGTGCTATGTGCCCTATGGCTGAGTGGTTAAGCACTTGGATTTTGAACCTAAGGTCCAGGGTTCAAATCTTGGCAAAGACTGGTAATTTGAATTTCAGGATTTTAAAGCACCCTCTAAATCCTCTCAACTCTAATGGGTACCTGACTTTAGTTGGAGAAAATAAAGGCTGTTGGTTGGTAAGCTGGTCCCATGACTCCCTGCTCCGTAACTATTGGCCATAGAAACAAATCTGCCTTAAAGATATCAAGGTCTGAAGGGAGAACTTTATGGTCAGTGCTGGGTTGACACCAGGTGTTAATAGTAACATATAAGTCTAATTCTGTGATGTAATAACTTTTGTGTTGATATTCTAAATTATTCAAAAAGTTAAAAACCTATTGCTAGTTGAATTGTACAATAATGAATATTGAACAATTACACATTTATATTCACGGTACATACGCAAGAATAACCTACATTAATATGTCCCAGTTTATTCTGGTGTAAACTAAGAAATGTTGGACATTAACAGGGACTTTCAACATATAGTTCTTTAGGAATTATGACAACTACTTTACCATTGTAAAGCTAATACATATTCAAATGGTCAGAACATTTCACAAAAGACCAAAAGAGACAATCCTACAAAGAATGTTTCCAAAAAAAAAATTAAAAATAGTAGCGGTAAAGAAAACAAAAGGGGGATGAATGGGTAGGCATATGGCTAGATGAGAAACTTGGAATGAATGAACAGATTTAATGCTAGAAGAGAGACATTAGGCAGAGATGGCCTTAGGCTTAGTCAATATGTGATTGGTGGGAGCCTCGCAATGGACTCAATTTTTAAGAGAAGAAATAGCAAAACTTTTGCCCAATGTTATTGTTGGAGTACACTAGGTTTTGGGACGCATGGCTGCTGAGTGGTAAAGTGCTTGGCTACTAAACCGGGGGTCCCGGATTTGAATCCTAGTAAAGACTGGAATTTTTATTTTGGGTTACTTGGGCGCCTCTGAGTCCTTCCAGCTCTAATGGGTACCTGACATTAGTTGGGGAAAAGTAAATGTGGTTGGTCGTTATGCTGGCCACATGACACCCTCGTTAATTGTAGGCCACAGAATCAGAAGATTTTTCATCATCTGCCCTATACACCACAAGGTCTGAAAGTGGAACTTTACTTTTTTGTTTTCTACACTAGGTTTTGTAATTTATTTTTTTTGCTGTTTTTTTTTTTTATTTTTTGTCTATTTTATTTGAGGCCACCTAACTCTCTTCACTACCAATTATCTAATGCTGGCCCTGCACTAGGAATGACAGATCTAATGTTAGATAAGATACTGGGAATGCATTAACAGACCCAACGCTATTACCCATAGGCAAAAAAAAATTTAGATTAAGCCCCCCCCACACACACACTTGCCTGGGGCCCCCCAAATATTGTTTTGAAGAAAAAGCAAAAAATAAACTACCTTACATTGATACAAGGGGCCCCGTATCTCAAATAGCTTAGGGCCTTATAAAGTCTAGATCTGGCCCTGGACTACCTTACATTGATACAAGGGGCCCCGTATCTCAAATAGCTTAGGGTCTTATAAAGTCTAGATCTGGCCCTGGACTACCTTACATTGATACAATGGGCCCCATATCTCAAATTGCTTAGGGCCTTATAAAGTCTAGATTAGGCCCTGGAAAAACTCAATGTTAGAAGAAACATTGGGAGTAAATGGACAGATTTAATTTCAGTGAGATAGTCTGCATGGCAAGAAATGAAAAAGAAAATGTAAGAAGCTGTTCAACATATCACTTGTTGTGCCCCAATAGTACAAGACAATTAAAGATACAAAAAAAGGGAGTCTGTGCAAAAATTGCTTGAAAAAAAATTCCTTTGCATCAGGATATCTTTAGATACACCAAAGCTGATGAATTCTGCTAAGTAAGAGAAGATAACTTTAGCCAAGAGTCAAAGGTCAAACGGTAAATATTGGTTCTCATAAATATACCATACGGTAACATACCACAGAAATACACAAATTATTTAATATGTATTGGGTTTATGTTTTTGCCTTATTTATTTTTTAAAGCAAAAAAAAGTTATTTACAAATTTGTGCAATACATTATTAGGCAAACAAGAAGTTTTCAGGTTTTTTTTAAGCAAGTTTTCATACATCTTAATTATAAACTCTTCTTTTTTTATCTTGATTACGTACACATACAAACCACACATGACAGTTATATTATATATATTTTAAAACAATTTGTTTAAATAAAATGGAAGAATTTGTATCTTGAAATGATCATTATGGTATAAACGCAGTCATTTAAATTAATAAGGTTTATCATACATTATTCTTAAAAGTTGATATTTTTTCTACAAACGCTTTTTATTGTTTAAATAATAAAAAAAAAAGTCCAACATATATTTCCATATATTATTTTCAAAGATTTTCAGTAATAAATAAAATTAACAACTAATTTCCAAATATTTTATAATTTTTTTTTTAGATGGAATTTTGTATTTTGCTTTTGGACGGATTGATATAAAATTGTAAGAACATATTTCACACACAGTCTCTTATTTAACAACAAGCTCTGAAAGACTGGACATAAAGTGACATCTAAACAGTTCTGAAAACAAAATTCAAGCCAGTAGAGCAAAGAAATGTAAGGGCCCTTTTTTTGAACAATTAAATTTTTATGTGCTCTTCAAATATGGCAATTATCAGCATAATTGCAAATCCTGTAAGTATGCCTATGTTACTCAAGACAAGATCCAATACATGTTTGCTTTTTATGAGAAGTGGCATCTGAAAAACGAGAAGAAACATTAAAAAAACATTTAAAATTTCAGAACAAATAAAAAAAATATATTTTTAAGTTAAGTTAATTATGAATAGGGGGCAGGGTGGTAAAGTGCTTTGGTTCCAAACAGAGAGTTCTTGGGTTTGAATCCTAGTAAAGACTTGTAATTTTAACTTCAAAAGTTTTATGAAACTTTGAATCAATCCAACTCTAATGTTGGGGACATAACCCTTGACCAAAAAAAATCTACAAATAAACGTTACATTATTTGCCTTTCTGTCCCTATCAATAGCATAGGCTGTAGATAGTACCTATACTTCTTTATTTATCTGAATATAAAAGAATTAACACAAAACAGGCTAATTTGTCACTGATGAAGGACTCAAGGTAAAGGGTCCATTGTTGTTACTTTAATTATTGATTTTTTATTCAGTTATTCATTAATGCAGCAGTTCATATAAAATTGTACTTTCTTACTGATAAAACTACTTAACAAACTATTTATTTCATTACATTGTCATTGAGAGTGAACTGTTCTACAAATAATGTAATTTAATTATTGAAAATGGGACTTAAAACAACAAAATCGTATGCTATTATATTATATCTATATCTTGTTAGACTGTAAGGTATAGTGACTTACCAAATCTACAAGGGCGATATATATAAACATGCCAGCAGTTAAAGCAAATATCCAAGCTCTGACTACATCATTGGCTGAGACTACAATGCCAACATACAGTCCAATGAAAGCTGTTAGTGCCGACAGAAAGTTTAGGCCCAGTGCCTTCTTTATGCTCATTCCAGACTTGATCAACACAGCAAAATCACCTTTGGTAACAAGATACATTTGTGGTATTAGAATATTTCTTATATGATTTTGTTTCTTGAAGAATATACAATTTCAAAAGATTAATTTATTTTAAAAAAAAACTTACACTTAAACATTCTTCAAGCTGCTATTATTTAAAAAAGGGCCATATTTAAATTAAAATTCTATTGTTTGCAGTTCCAAAACAGCTAATTTAAAAAGTGCTAAATTTATGCCAGATCTCTATTGTTTGCAGTTCCAAAACAGCTAATTTAAAAAGTGCTAAATTTATGCCAGATCTCTATTGTTTGCAGTTCCAAAACAGCTAATTTAAAATGTGCTTAATTTATACCATATCTCTATTGTTATCAGTTCCAAATAAGCTAATTTTTTAAAAAGTGCTTAAATGAGCTATAAAAGTATATGTGTTTTTATAATGGTTTAACGTTGAAACTGTTTGTCATTACCAAGTTCATGTGGAAGCTCATGACAAAACACAGCAATGGAGGTGCCAACTCCAACAGATATACTTCCAGAGAATGCAGCACCAATAGCTAGACCATCAGCTAAGTTGTGAAGACCATCCCCAAGAATAATCATCACAGCCAAAGGTGTAACACCTAAAGATTATAAAACCATGATTAGTTAAAGCATCGGGAATACAAGAATAATCATCACAGACAAAGGTGTAACACCTGAAGATTACAAAACCATGATTAGTTAAAGCATTGGAAATGCAAGAATAATCATCACAACCAAAGGTGTAACACCTGAAGATTACAAAACCATGATTAGTTAATGCATTGGGAATACAAGAGAAATCATCACAGCCAAAGGTGTAACTCCTGAAGACTACAAAACCATGATTAGTTAAAGTATTGGGAATACAATTTTTAATGAATTCTTCTTTTATTACATCAAATCTAATCTTATTTTACAGATTACAGAGGTTGCTTCAAAAAAAGATGATAATTAAGTCCTACATATTTCATGTTTCAATCTAGTCAAGTGTGTTAATAAATGACTTAAACTCTGCTAAGTTTTTTTTTTTCTGGCTGATTCAGGTAACCCATTCCATTCTCTGGTGGCACTAGGGAAGAGCACTTGTATGAATTCATTCTAGCATATGGAATAAGATATATTCCTCAATCTTTGTGTGTCACAAAGGTTTTATTGATAATTTATTTATTTTTGTTAAAACAGTCACAAAAAGAATGCCAAATTATGTTGATTTCTAAAAGGCCATGAAAAGTCAAAGACATTTTAAATAATAATTAGAACTCCAGAAAACTTTAAGAAACTGGAACAGACAAAAAATAGAGCAGTGAGATTCATAACAAAAGAATATTCACATTGGAATAGAGTAACATCTTTAGTAAAATCACTAAAATTTAGAAAGTCTTCAGGGGAGAAAACTCAAAAGTTAAGTAACTATTATACATAAAACATTGAACCATAATCTTCAAGTACAAAAACAAAATCGAATAAAATAAAGACACAAGATAAAGGCACATTCTTCATTCCATATGCAAGGACAAATTTGTACAAATGCTCCTTCTTCCCTACTACTATTAGAGCATGGAAAGGGTTGCCTGAGCTCCCAGGAAAACCAGTGACTTGGTAGAATTTAGATTATTGGTTAATATGCATGATGCATAGGATGTAATCATCTTCTATTTTTTAAAGTAACGTCTGTATTATATAAGATAAGATAAGATAAAGATAAATTCCTACCATTTTTTGATGTCTTAATCCCA
>JADKLZ010067255.1:1610-18454 GCA_021533235.1 Biomphalaria straminea | reverse complement strand
GGGAGTCAACCCTGAAGAAAAATTAGGAGCTGGCAGAACCTGCAATGCCAATGTTCCCAAGCTCTTTCAGATGTATCACTGCCTGGGAGGAGGGAACTGCTGTGTGGGGAACATAGTTCTGAGTTGAACTTTAATCCCAATTTTATGACATGATCCCTAGTCACTTCACAGTAGTTGTTGTATATAGAATTTGAGATAATAGAAGACAATAAGAAAAACAAAGCTTTCTTAGTGGAAGATTTGTATAAAACAGATTAGTGTATATAAAAAGCAATAACATTCAATACACTGATACCATGACTGACTGAAGTCATAAAATGGCAATGAAGATTAGTTGGATGGCAATATCAAAGTCAAACAATACAACGTTTACATCCATTTAGATTTACATATTCATGTTATCTATATCATACAACTGCTTGCCAAATGCAATCTTTTTCATTTAGCTCAAAAGAAATTTAAGTTATTTTAACAGAGGTACGTTTAATCTAAGAGACATAGTGAAGGGTACAATTGGCAGCAACTACATTGCAAAAGAAATATAAGACTGCAGGAGGTCACTTTGAGACTCAAAGAAATGCTAGAATAGAAGAAAGGTAGACCCTCCAGCAGACAAGTGCATCAGATTTAGCCAAATATAGCTTGGGTTTATTTTTTTTTTTAATTTTGATTGAGACATTCAACTAGAAAGAAATAATATTGATGGCAAAAAGAGAACTTAAAAAGACCATCAGCAGAAAATTGTTATGTGGCAAAATATGTAGATTACAGCTAGAATTGTGTAAAAATAAAATCAAGTAAATTTTCTCTTTCAGAACATATTGTCTATACGGCAGATGATGTAAAGGTCATCTGTTTCTGTGGCCTACAGTTAACAAGGGTCTCATCTGGCCAAAATAATGGCCAGCACCTCAATAAATGCAATCCTCATTACATGTTCAACTAGAAGAAAATAATAATTTTAACACTTTTTTAAAATGAAATTTTGTAACTGGCTATAGTTAAAAAGCATTCCATTTTAATAGTCTCTATACATGAAAAAAGAAAAAGACCAAAGGATATTAATTAAAATCCAAACCTAAAATTAAGTTAGAAAAAAAAAATGTGTCAATACCTCCAATTATCACCAAGCCATATTTGACATATTCCTCCACAACTATTGCATCACTGTCGTCATGTGAGTGACCATGATCTTCTTCACCATGGTCATGTATTCCCATTGCCTGAAGTTGAGGAAATAGACATTTATTTATATACAGTCAATGTCTTCTTTTAACTAAAATTAAAAACTAAGCTCATTTGATAGTAAACCAGTGTTTCCCAAACTGTGTTCTGCAGAGCCCTAGAATTTCATGAGGCTTGAATAGGTTTTTCACAAACTACTGGAATAATTAACTTGTAGGCCCCAACTTTTATCAACCTCTCTAAAAAAATTAAGCTAAGTGATCCACTAAATACTCAGAATGTGCAAAGTGTTCTGTTAAGGAAAAAGTTTGAGAAACACTGTATTAAATAATAACAGACAGGTTCTGCTAAGGATAACTATAACGGATCTTGATTCTTGAGGAGCATCTTGTATATCATTGGGACAATAGAGGGCATATCACATGACAAAGTCACAATACAAGAGCAGGATTAGAAATCTAATTCTGTTGACAATACTAATTAATGTTTTTTTAAATTAAATCCTTGTTTTACAAATGTGCATTAAGTCAAAACAAAATATGAAATATATGTATGCAACTTTATGTTATCAGATTTGCATGTAATGTTAAAGAGAACAATGGGTATGAATGTATATCTTGTGTGCTATCGTACAAATATTTGCCATAACCGTGTATTAAAATGCACACAATGTAAGACACATTCCCTAATGGATAATAAAGATTATTATTATTATGTTGAAAACGAACAAGTATTCATTGTCTGGCAATACCAAGATCCAGTTTCAAGTAACAAACATTGAATTTTTAAAAAAAAATTTTTAAAATTTATTTTCTTACCATTGGTATCAGATGTAGTATAGCATCAGCAAAAAGAGTGCCAACAGCCAAGCCAAGAAATGAAGACAAAATAAAGTTATAAACTTTCTTGGATGCACATGGCACAACAATCAATCCAAGAACTGAACACAAACAGATGATGAATACTGCCAAGGTTCCATAGCCAAATTCTGTTAGAAGGCAAATGTATAACCATGAAATATAGGTATTTTTAATAATGTCAACTTCAATTCTTAGGTAAAATTAAGTATATTCTTTTAAGAAATATTTTCCTATATTATGTTTGTTATTAATGTTGATTTTTGCAAGCTACCACATCAAATCATACAAATAATTTCATATTAATGAATGTTTCTGACAAGTGTGTAATGCAAACATGTATCATCTTGACAAGGAGGCATCACAGTTCTTCCAAAAAAAAATTACTTATTAAACTTAACTAGGGCGGTAATAAGCCTGATGATTCAAGGAAAAAACAATAAGTTGCAAGTACACGATAACATATTTATAATTAGATAAATACAGCTAATATTTCCGTTAAGTAACTTTCAATATGATTCGCTGTATAATATTAATAACTTTAAGATTACAAACTAATTATTATTAAAGGAAAAGAAAGACAATAATTACAAAGACAACTTCAAAGTATAATAAAACTCTAAAACTAATTCCAAATTATGTGAAACTTTTTATGCTCACTTTCAGCATCAGAAATATTGCTCACAGATGTTGACTCTGAGCAGGTACCATGCAATATTTGGCTTATCAAGGCAGGACAAAGTAGCTCAAAATTAGTTTTATTCAAACCAGACTGAGAGTCAAAGATTGCCATCAGCTGAGCAGGGGAAAAACATTCTTTGATTTCCTGTAAAGAAAACAACATTAATTAGTCATTGGACTAGAGTAACATCTTGAGTAAAATTAGTGTGTAAAAGTGTGCCCTTCAGACCTTGTGATCTATGGGGCAGATGATGTTAAGCTTATCTGTTTCTTTGGCCAACAGTTAACGAGCAAGTGTGTTATGTGGCCAGCACAACAACCAACCGCCTTTACTTTCGCCCAACTAAAGTCAGGTACCCATTAGAGTTGGGTGGACTCAGGGGCACCCTAAAAATTCCTAAATTCAAAATCCCATTCTTCACCAGGATTTGAACCCAGGACCTCAGGTTCGGAAGCCAAGAACTTAAACATAGTAAAATTATTAAATTTAGAAAACCTACAGGATAGAAGACTCAACTCTGATGGGTCCCTCACATGAGTTGGGGAAAGTAAAGGTGGTTGGTTATTGTGCTGACCCAATGACACCCTTCTTTACAATAATAATTTATAGTAACAGATGATCCTAACATAGATATAGAAAGCAAGACCTGAAAGGTAGGGGGAACTTTACTTCTTTTACAGTATTCATATTAATTGAAGACAATAGACATAGCTAGCCAATACAAAACATTTCTTTTGTAAGGATCATTCTCTCATTTATATAGCTGTTGAATGTAGTAATGTGCTTTTAATTATAAAAATGAGAATTATTCAAACAAAAATAAGTAATACCACATAGCATATATAAATTTACACCACAAAAACTAAGAGAAATTGGTACACACCAGCTAGTGATATATCTACTTACAGAGTCAGTTTGTCGCCTGTGTCTTAAGTTTGAATTTTGAGACACCAGCTTGCCCTTAGTAATACTTCTCTTCTTCCTATTATGGCTGTGGCTTGATTCATCAGCTGTTGAATCGGGGGTCGGCGAAATGCCAAGAGTTTCCATCAAGTTAGTCAATCCTGAAAAATATATCAATTAAATTTTGTTAGAATTTTTTAGTTATTTTCTTATAAAAATAAAATAATTATTCTGTTAATCTTTCGTAAGTAATAAATCAAATTCTGTTCTTTTTAAGTTAAGTAATAAATATGGAGAGCTAAAGTTCATAAGGGCAATCATGTTAATCCAAAGACCCATCTGTTTTCAATAGGTTTCACTTACACATACAATTTGAATGATAGAAAATTATAAGTAAAAAAAAAAGGAGATATCTCTTTTAAAAAATTTCTTAATGAAATAAAGACCAAATTAAGTTATTTAAAATGAGAATTAAAAAAAAAACACTACAAAATTTTTTTTTATAAAGTAGGAAAAACTCTGAATTTGCCCATTGTGTAAAATCAAAATCTAAACATAAACAACAAAATAATTAACTCATTACTTAAAAGAAAAGAATTGATCTCAATTCATTTCAATTTATGTTGAATTCCAAAACTTTAAGTTTATGATACCATATTGTTTTAAACTAATGAGATTGATATTTATAACAACCATCTATACAACTAACCTTCTGCATTGATCGTGTTACCATCGCCAAACTTTCTGATCAGCATTGCTGCAAAATCATTCTTATCTGGGAGTAGTCGACACTTGTCCTCTACCTCATAATCTGTATATAACAATAAATTAAGTAAGAACTATTTTTGACCTAGTTCATGAAAAATTATGGGATGTGTAGTACATGGCAAATCATAGGATGTGTTGACTGTGTGGCAAGGCACTTGGCTTTCAAGCCCAGGGGTCTCAAGTTAAAATTTCAGTCTACCAAATAAGTACATGTCACTAGATATGCAAAATAAGGGCAGTTGGTTGTTGTGCTGGTCACTTGACGTCCTTGTTAACCATCGACCATAGAAACTGACGATGTATCGTCAAATGTCTGAAATGGTTACTTTACTATTCATGACAAATTGAACTCAAATCTTTACTCTTGCCTTCCTTGTTGGGTGGTATGTGCTTCTGGCTGTTGGGTCAAATGTTCCTGAGTTTTAACCCTACCCACATGCAGCAGGCTTGGACTAGATCAGAATAATCTTCATGTATGAAATAAACTTTGAAACTTATGAAAACAAAAAAAACTTTCTCAGGCTTCTTTTTAATTTCTGCCAGCTATTATACTCATGTCTAAAAGTCCTAATGAATGATGTGAAAATGTCTGTAATTGCTGCAAGACTAAAAAATTAAGGCCCTGTTCATAAAGCATTTATTAAATTAATAAAGGCGTGCATACATTTTGCAGCCCTGAATAGGAAGTATTGATGTCATACTATACATCTCTTAAAGTGCTGCAGTAGTTTATTTCCACTTTGTGTGCGGCTATTTCGGTAGGTACAATATTGCTTATATATTCAATAAATAGTTTCTTTCCTGGTTGAGAAAATTTGCGTTAAATTTACCTGCATAAATCATATAGGACAGCAGAGTGGCAAGCTGACCAATGTCTCTGTCATCTGACATCAGGTAGTAGTTGATGGCGTCTTCACTTAAACACTAGGTGAATTACAAATACACACAACATTCATTTTTATATGTAAATTAGAATTAATTAAAATTGTATCACAATATTAAACATTTTTAATTGTATATTTTAATATTTATACAAATGTACAATGGAATATACTATAATAAAAGTATTAATAAAATAGAAATAGTGTAAAAAGAAAAATCTCTGAAATATACAAGGAACATATTATTTGCATTTCCGGAGAGTGACCTGAATTCATAATACACAGACACTATAAATTTTAACATTATGCATTATATATATATATCATTATTATAGCTTTTATATAGCGCTACGTTCATGCTTATAGCATGCTCAGAGCGCTTTGGTCTAATCTCATTTGTGGACCAGTGGGGGGGAGGGGGTATCTTGGTTTTCCGTGCTGCCTTTGGGCGCTCAGTAAACACAACTCTGCCCAAGTCGGGTGTCGAACCTCGAGCCCCCTTCTAGGTAGCCAAGCAAGCCAAGCTCAAGCTGCCCTTAGCCTCTCGACCACGCTTCCCAGCTAAGAACCACACAGTGCAGAACTTTGACTGTGGGTGATTGATATAGATTCTTTTTTTTTTTATCTTTCTACACCTGTGCTCAGCAGTGATCTGATTGGTGGGGACCTTGCACATGACCCTAAACCTGTGCTCAGCAGTGCGGGGGCCTTGTGTAGAACTCTAGCCCTTCCTCCAGTTCAAGTTGGAAAAGTAGGCAATATTTCTGTACATAGAAAATTCTTTCATTTGTTTAAGAATGTTAAACAACATTTCTTACCTTTTCTTTAAGAACTAAATGGGATACTGAGGAATGAGTTTCACTTTCTTCTGACGTGTGGTTGTGATTTGTTTCAACTAGATGTTTCTGAAATAAACAATTAGAACAACTAAACAATTAAAATAATTAGAACAATTAAACAATTAGAACAATTAAGCAATTAGAACAATTAAACAATTGGAACAATTAAAGAACTAGAACAATTAAGCAATTAGAACAATTAAACAATTAGAACAATTAAGCAATTAGAACAATTAAACAATTAGAACAATTAAACAATTAGAACAATTAGAACAATTAGAACAACTAAACAATTAGAACAATTAAACAATTAAACAATTAGAACAATTAAACAATAAGAACAATTAAGCTACATTTAGTCTTGAAAGTCATGGGCCAGTGGCGTAGCTAGAGTGGGTGGGAGGAGGGGGGAGAATTTGAAAATCCCCCCGGGTCCCCACTTGAGGGGAGGGGGGCCCAAATGAGTGTTGTTTTTTTTTTTACATTGAAAATTAAATATTAGGAAAAAATGCAGAGTCAAGCCCACTAGGCCTCCAATTGATGGAAAATTCCTAGCTACATCCTTGTCATGGGCCATCGCCTAACTATATTAGATTCCTTACTGCGACTAAACTATCCCTCTTTGTACATTTTTTTTCTTTTATTTACTTCAACTTTATAATCCTATGTAATTAATTTACAAAGTGTATATTAAATAGGGGACTTAACAATATATAATGTAACATATTGAAATTTAATGTAACATTATAGAACAGAAAATAGAGGGATCTGGTTATGCAAACTGTCACAGCGCCCCTACGACAAAATTATTTTACATTGTTCTATATTCTGTTATTTTCATTATCGTCTGTCCCTTGAATTTTGTCAGACAATGTTGATGCACATAACTGAATATAATACAACATAATATAATAATATGTGCAATAATAATAATAATCTTTGTCGTCTGTGAAGAAATTTAACTTACAATTTGTGCATTGAAAAATTCATTATAAACTAAGAAACGAAATATCCAATAACACTAGTTCCACTCATAAGTAACATATGTCAAAAAATTCATGAGCCCATACAGGATGGAATTGTATACAGCTTTATCCTTCTCGTAAACAAATTGTAAAGGATGTAAGTTAGTACAAAGAGCATTTAAAAGAAACATTTTAACAAGCTTTTTTTTTAAACACTTAGACACAATGGACACAAGGGAAGTAATTGAAACATTGCTCAAGTTAATCATTTCCCTTGGTTTGGAAACTTTTGGTACCAAAACTTTTTTGAAACCGTAAAGATGAATTTTATTTGGGCACCATTATATTGTCTAATCTTAGAAGTTGTCGCTGGTTCCTATATCGCAAAGCTAGTCATTAACGACACTTGTCAAGTTTATCATTAACAACACTGCCAAGTGTGTCGATAACAACAACACTGACAGGTGTGTCACTAACAGCAACACTGCCAATTGTGTCAATGACATTAACACTGCCAATTGTGTCAATGACAACAATATTGATAGGTGTGTCACTAACAACAACACTGACAAGTGTGTCAATGACATTAACACTGCCAATTGTGTCAATGACAACAATATTGATAGGTGTGTCAATAACAACAACACTGACAAGTGTGTCAATGACATTAACACTACCAATTGTGTCAATGACAACAATATTGGTAGGTGTGTCACTAACAAGAACACTGACAAGTGTATCATAACAACAACACTGACAAGTGTGTCACTAACAACAACACAGAGAAGTGTGTCATAACAACAACACAGAGAAGTGTGTCATAACAACAACACTGACAAGTGTGTCATAACAACAACACTGACAAGTGTCACTAACAACAACACTGACAATGTGTGTCACTTGCAACAACACAGAGAAGTGTGTCATAACAACAACACTGACAAGTGTGTCATAACAACAACACTGACAAATGTGTCACTAACAACAACACTGACAATGTGTGTCACTAGCAACAACACTGACAAGTGTGTCACTAACAACAACACTGACAATGTGTGTCACTAGCAACAACACAGACAAGTGTGTCACTAACAACAACACTGACAAGTGTGTGGCTTAAGTGTAACAGGAAGCCAAATGACAAGACAAATTGTGTTGGTAAGATAAATTTGAAACTTCCAAAGGGCGATAACCAGCACTTGTTATGACTTACCTTGACAGAGTTAAGGAAGTCTCCAAGTCCATGTGGCGTGGCTGACATGTTGGTCATGTAGGCGTGAGCTGCGGCCACGGTCGTGTTGGTTGCATCCACCTTCGTACCACACTTGGAGTCAATGTGTCCGACATAGTATATCAGTAGCACAGAAAGATTGGCCAGCTGCTCCCTAGACACCTCAGTGGAGATATTACCAGAAACCTGACCCAGTATCTCTGAGATGTTGTAACACTGAGAATAAAATAATAATTATATTATTTATTGTTGTAGTAGTAGCCTCAATGCAAATATTAACAACGAAATATAAGAAAAGTATGATCAAGATAGATCTGTATTTAAATAGGTATTCACCAAAAATTGAACTCGTTTTGAGCACCTTAATAAATCTAATTTCCCCCAGCCCATACTGGTATATATCATAAGAACACACTGTACAGAATGATACAGGCCTACTGCAAGAGGTCTCGATTAACAACAAGCTAATCTTACCTGGAATACACCAAACAAAGACTTACACTACAAGTGCCTCGATTGTTACTAACAGGTTTAGTATCATCCTGTGCCCCCCCCTACTTTTATTCTACTTAATTTGATTTGAATTTAAAAAAAAATAGAACTTTTATCTGTGAGAAAAATTTGTTTGTACATGTAAGGATGCTTGACTCCCTAACAGGCCTAGTTGTCGAAGATGAAGATACCAAATGCATGTAAGAATGCTTGACTCCCTAACAGGCCTAGTTGTCGAAGAGGAAGATACCAAATGCATCTAGAATGTTTGAGGTCTAGTTTTCGAGAAGGAAGGAGCAACGTTTGAGAAACACTGCTTAAAATGTAATATAGACTTTTTTTTTTCTAATATAGGCTATGCAGGGTTAGTGTTTTATATGGTAAGATTTGGAAAAAAATCGTCCCCACTCTTGTGCAGAGGCGGCCTAAGCATAGCCTCAGTGGCGTAGCTAGGAATTCGCCATCATTTTCGGGTTCGGGGGCTTGACCTCGTGGCAGGGGCTTGATCTCTTTGGAGGCCCTTGTATCTTACGTAATATTTAATGTAAAAAAATACTCCATTGCCCCCCCCCTCAAATGGGGCCCATGGGGATTGTCAAATTCTCCCTCTCTCCTCTGCTCTATTGTAATTATTCTGCATGAAAGATTTCGCCTAAACGTAACTAATGATTCAAAAATATCAAACTTGATAATAATAATTTTAGGCTAAGCAGGCTGGAGTCGGAAAGTAACTATTAATAGGAGCGCCAGAACACTTGCAATCACCAAACAGCTGCTTAGGGATTCGGTCACGGAGCTTTCCTGGCTTGTCGCTTTGAACTAATAATAATATTATGTAACTTCTCTCCTGATGTGCGGTCCTAATGCCGAAACCTAATTGATGTTCTTTAAGAACAAAGGTGTGTGATAGGCGCTACAGTTGTCTCCCTTGACTCTCGCAGATCAGAGTTTCAGGGATGGGTTTTACCACGGGTTTTAAACATAAATAATTTAAAAAAAACAATTTAACACGGGTTAGATCTATAGTATAGCGGCCTTTTGATCAAAAAAAAAATTAATACGTCATCACCCTAACGATCGCAAGATCTGAAAGGGGGGAGCTTTAATACTCGTGGCCATGATATTCACCGAACTGTCCTCATCGTAGTCCCTATTTGGAGCCTCACTTTCCACATGCCAACAGAAAAAAAAAATGGCTGAGTAAACTGTCTTATATGGGCCACAGGTTACGAAAGCAATTTTTTTTTCTGTTTTTTTTTTTTACCCCCAGGCTTTCTGCGCTAATGATGTAAATGTCATCGGCTTGAAGTGTTCTCTTTCAAAGAGTTCAAGTCAAACCCCAAGTCTACTGACATCTCTGTTTGTTGATCCTCCAGTGACGATGAAGCGCACTTAAAGGGATCGTACGGAGTTATAAATGTCAACCAAAAAATGGAGGGAAAAGGTCAAAGGTAAAAGGGAGGGGTAGAAACTTTTGACATAAAAAAATATTGTCAAATTTATTTCTGAAAAACAAAAACAACTGAATATGTGTTTTGAATGTAGGCATAATAAATTTTGATTGCATACAATAATCATGCGTCAAATGACAACCACGTGTCAAAACATAAGAATGTGTCAAATGATCACCACGTATCAAAAAGACGACGAGGTCTCAAATGACAACCACGTGTCATAAGACCACGAACAAGTCGTAACATAATAAAACAACACAACATGTCGGCGTATCCTTTACTACGCCTAACAGGGAACATTTCTAACGAGGCCTGTAAACAGAACGAAAGTTTCTGTTTTAATTTAACTCTTTCTCTCCTAACTGACGATACCAACGTTGATTCCACCAGAATGTGGTAAATAATTACGGAGAGAAAGAGTTAAGTCAAATGCACGCACTTAAACGAGTGTGAACAAATGGAACTCTTTCACCAATCGTAAACTAACAACATTTCTTCCCTAGCGCTGTTAGCGCATGGAATGGGTTGCCTGGGCTAGCTAGGAAGATCAGTGACTTGGCGGAGTTTAGGTCATTGATTAATATGCATGACTAAATGCATGACGCGTAGGACTAATCATCTTTTTTTTTAAGTAACGTCTGTAACATATAAGATAAAATTCTCTATCTCTTCTATACAAATTATGTAATCCATAAAGCCTGTCAGACGATACGTTTTTTTTCCCCATTGTTTTATCACGTGGCTAAAAGTTGTTTGTTTACAATTGGTGATTGAGGTCCATTGTGTTAGGTAATACCCATCAAAAAATTCTGACCACTGATATGATATTTAGTGCAACAATCTTTATTCGGTGTTATACTATTTTTTTTAATGCAACATAATAACTTTAAAAAAAAATTAGAGTTTAGATTTTTCGATTTAAAAAAGTCAGGTCCATCAAAACATGCGAAGAACTCGAAACCAAGAATTGGTAGTTTACAATACACACATAGCCTGGACATTATCTCTGATACACAGGACACCGTCCACATAACTGTGACGTTTATTGCATTTATTATACTTATTATACATTATAACAAACTCCTTATGTATATATTTTTATATGTTGATGTTGTTGGCCTCCTTAAATTATAGAGCGACCACGGCCCATCTCGAACAAGCGGGATGAAATCCTGGACATTGTTTAGGGTCACATCAGTGGAGAGGGGGAACTGCTGTGTGGGCAACATTGTTCCGACTATACATAGGACATACACACACATATGCATAACATTGTTCTAAATAATAATAATAATAATAATAATAGGCTTGTCTTCGAGTCCGAAGATTAATGAGGAATACAGTGTTTCCCGTGGCTGTGCAGTCCCAGCTGTGACCTACATATTTTGCCACATCCAGGGCAAGCAAAACCATTGTCCGCAGGTGGTCGGTTTAGATTTTCTTTTCGTCGTCTGCGTTTGTCCTCGGCGGCAGAATTTATTTATTGTTCTAAATATATATATATATATATATATATATATATATATATATATATATATATATACGTACATCTATATAGTATATACACTAGCCAGATATTACCTGATGGTCTTAATTTGCGTATCTCTTATATAGTCACTGATATAGTGTATTAGAAACAATTCAACAAAATAATAATGTTATAAGTAAAGCCGATGCGTGACTATAAAAATATTATAAATGTAGGTTTAGAAAATTGCAAATCGACCTTTAAATATATAATGTATACGTTACATGCACATGTGGTACCACAATCCATGAACATGCATATATGTTAATTAAGGTTGTTTTTTTTATGTCATTGGATTCGAAAATAATTTGGTTAGTAAAACTAAATAAAAATATTATTTTCATAAATGAATACAAATTTGTAAAAATGCCCCTTCTTCCCTATTAGAGCATGGAATGGGTTGCCTGAGACAGCTAGGAAAACCAGTGACTTGGCAGAATTTAAGTCATTGTTTAACATACATGACTAGATTCGTGAGGCGTAGGGCGTAATCATCTTCATTTTTGAAGTAACGTCTGCATTTTATAAGATAAGGCATAATTATATTATTTTTTAACGGAAAGTTCGCAATTTAAAAAAAAATCAAATTATATGTGTATTTCTTAATAGGCTTATAGTGGCCATAGTACATACTCTTTTTATATCAGACATTACAAATATAAAAAGCATTGATTAAAACCACATTTTGTTACTGCGTCTTGCTATCTCCTTGGAGATTTTACTGGTATGTCAAGTATCGTCTGCTGACTGCCAGTTTCCACCATCTAGTTGTGTAAAGGTGTTAAACACTGAACCATAATCTTCAAAAATCAAAATCGGATAAAGTACTCAGAAGGACACAAAGATAAAGGCATATTACTCGTTCCATATTCTAGGACAAATTTGTACAAATGCTCCTTCTTCCCTAGCGCTATTAGAGCATGGAATGGGTAGCCTGAGACCGCCAGAAAAAAACAATGAATTGGTAGAATTTAAGTCATTGGTTATTAAGCATGACTAAATGCATGTCGCATATGACTTAATCATCTTCATTTTTGAAGCAACGTCTGTATTTAATAAGATGAGTGAAAGAATTTGTTTACAGGTGTCACTAAAAGAGAATCACTCTGCGTGTAACGCATGCGCCTTATTCTTACGAGTTGGCAACACTTTCAACATTCTTAACCCAGGGGCGTATCTAGGAATTTTCGATCGTTTGGGGGCCCGGGGGGCTTGACCATTTGGGGGCCTCTACTTTTGCGTAAATTATTTATTTCTAATGTAAAAAAAAAACAACTCTCATTTGGCCCCAACTCAGGGGAGGCCAGGGGGGTAAATTCTTCCCCCTCCTCCCCCACCCTAGCTACGCCCCTGTCGTAACCACTGTCACCCGATTTACGAGAAATCTCAGTGTCAAGAATGCGCCTATTCATTCTGAGTAGACACTTCACTTTCAACATGTCTCAACTGTCTGAACTTAACTTGTCTTAAACAGACTATCAGTAAGTGTTATTGAGACCTAGTGGCATCCAGACACGGTGACAGTATCGATACCAAAGAAGCACGCGTAATACGTTAGAGACACGATTACATGTAAGGGCCATCCACTTCCGGTGAGGTTCATCTCTAACGTCAAGTAAGTCATTAGGACAAAGAGTGCACGGTTCCAAAATTCCATTTTTTTTTCTTTTCTATGACTTTAGCAATAAACCCTATATCGATTTCGTAAACAATTTGATCGATTATTTGATTATCGTTATGAGGAGCAGTGCTTGAATTCAAAACCGGAGATCACGGGTTCGAATCCTGATCATAATTGGGATTTTTAATTTCGGGATCTTTAGGGCGCCACTGAGTCCAACCAGCTCTAATGGATAGCTTACATTAGTTTGGGATAAGTAAAGGCTGGTCAAGTGACACCCTCGTCAGTAGCGGCCTTAGGGGGTGGCAAGTACTGGGCCCCGCGCCTGAAGGGGGCCCCGCGATCGGAGATTCCATTGTCATAGTCAGCTTCGAAAACGTTCTCATAAACTAGGATGTTTGATACGATATGATTAGTTATGATTCGAATTGCCATGTATGCTCTTAACATGATATTTTTGGTTTCGAAATACCGTTCAGTTTCGTTAACGACAGCATCTTAGGACTTGCCGATTCTAGCATGCTATAAAAATAAAAAAGCGTGAGTATTTTTGTCATTAATTTTTTTTTTATAAACTTCGACAGTACGATGTTTTTGTAAATCCCGTTCTGTATGTCCGCGTGGTTGAATTTAGCTCTGGGTATGTCCAATGGCAGCACAATAAAAAAAAACAGTAATGTTTCCCTTCAGATCTTGCGCTCTGTGGGGCAGATGATGTTAAGGTCATCTGTTTCTTTGGCCAACGGTTAACGAGCAGGGTGTTATGTGGCCAGCACAACGACCAACCGCCTAACTTTCCTTAACTAAAGTCAGGTACCCATCAGAGTTGGGTGGACTCAGGGGCACACTAAAAATCCCGAAATTCAAAATCCCAGTCTTCACCGAGATTCTAACCCAGGACCTCAGGTTCGGAAGCCAAGCGCTTAACCATTCAACCACCGCGCCCCCGATGGTAGCAATATGGATAACAAAATTATAGAACAAATTACGAAAAAAAAAAGCATTGGGCGCGGTCTTAACAACAAGTATTTCGTGGGAGAACAGTTAATTTTTATACACCAAAAAAAAAAAAAAAGGTCAGTTTTAGGCTTTGTTGAGATGCCGGCCTAACTCAACAAAACCATCTTCGACTAATTAAGAACGCCGAGGCTCACGGCTATTACTTCGGACATACGATTCAAAACAAGCTTATATGGAACTGATGACATCAGAAATAAATGGGACTATTATTGATAAAATCAATCAAGAAACAGATGCCCCTTGCGTCACGTGGATGTATCAGATAGAGACGTTAAGGTGAAGAACACTTCATCGAATTTCTGGATTTTTACAACTCATTAGGAAAGAGTTTGTCAGAGAACGTATAAGTATTTTCGTCGTGGTGGAGAGCTTGGCCTGGACCTCACCGATTGTCGTAGCAAGGAATCTGACAATGTTTCAAACATGAAAGGAAAGTGCCAAGGAGTTAAAGGCGCACATTATTCGCATTAACACTCAAGCATTTTACACTCCGTGCGGCTGTCGTTATATAAAATGTGTATTAGGAGGCATGGCTAAATGCAACTCTCAAAGTCACTGTCATAAACAAGGTGGAAGTGCCGCTTCGAAAAGTTATAAAGCGCTACGATATCAAAGGAAAGAATTTCAGAGAGGCGCTGTTGACTGTCGCTAGCACCGCAAATAATCCACTTGTGAAAAGTGAAGCCGAAGGTATAGCGTACTATGAACAACGAAGTTTCGAGCTGATTCTCAGTATAATCATATGCTCTGATTTTTTATTGTTTTGAATACTGTCAGCAAAACTTTGCTAACTGCTGACATACTACTCGATGTGGCAATATAGTAAATCAAAGGCCTTCTTGCACTTTTTAGAAAGTACCGGACTTGATTTCTCTGGTGCAATTATCACAGCAAAGGAAATTGCTTCCAAATGATCGACGATCTGAAATTCAAGGATAAAGAGTCAGACAAAAAGGGCCCCGCAAATGACACTCGCCCAGGGCCCCGCGCACTGCTCGGGCCGCCCCTGCCCTCGTTAAACGAGGGCTAAAAAAAGATGATCATTACATCATCTGCCCAATAGAGCGCAAGGTCTAACATATGTATATTTAAATATTAATGGATCTTAAAGATCTTCAACTGGCCAATTAAAGTTGTCTTCGTTTTTGTTTTTTAAAGAGTTTGCTCAAGTTTGATTATAATTCGGTATTTAAATTATTTGAGAAGTACTTTACATTTACAACTAATTATCTCAATATTGTATAATTGATGTACCCTTTTTTAATTTAAAACATAATAATTAATAAAATATGTTTTATAATTCTAAAATTGATTAATTTTTTTTGTTAGGTGTAAAGTTTAAACTTGATCCGATAATGACTGCACGAGAAATGTCGTACACATTTAATCCATTAGGTGTGAAAGAAAGTCACATGATTAGACATATCTCTTAATACTGAAGGCTTAATCTCTTTTTTGGTATCAAACAAAAAAAACTATATACCAATAATTAATTGATAATCGGTTAATTCTTTTTATTGATTCGTGTCAAATAAAATAAAATAATTTTGTTAAGATTCAATTTGATCAGAGAAGTGTGTAGATAGAAGAACTGTGTTTGAAATGAGTACGAGACAGACAAAAGTTGATAAAAATCTTTGTAAAAAATAAAAAAGACCAAAGACTCAAAGGCCACAAATCACCGTCGCCTACATGACATTTAACGCGATGAGCTATAGAGACGTCAAGATGGGACAAGGGAAATCGCAGTACATTCCCCTTGGCTTGAACAGAAAGCCAATGAAAAGAAAGTCAATCCTTTCTTTGTTTAAGTCATGTCCAAACCGCAGCAGGTTCAAAACATCGTCCAGGATGTTTTTGGGGGCACGAACGTAACATCGTTACATACGTACATTTAAAAATAGGTTCAGTGCTTCTCAAACAGTATCATGAGATGTTTGTGTAATCGAAAGGCAGACTTGAACCCTGACCTAACAGAGCGGTGAAAACATATTAGTCTAGTCTAAAAAATGTTCACATTTTACTGGATGTTGGCAGTTTAATTTAAACCGAGGCTAATGACTCCTCCCCACCCCAACTCCTTCTTTAACTCTTAAAGTGCTGAGCTGTTTTACAATGAGTGCATACAAAATGTAATTACAATTCTGATGTTTTGAGGCTAATAAACTACGACATGCATTTTAAGGGTTAAGAATTTTTTTCCCGCGCACTTTGTTATTTTTATTAGTCGGCGCGACAGTTTGACAACATGGTTGGGGGTGGGGGGTGAACATCTACCTTTTTCTGATTCCTGTTGTCAACTTGTGAAACTAAGGCTAAGGCTATAGGGTTAGAGTTATATATACGAGTTTTTGATAGTGCAGGCTGAACAGGATTTCTAGTTTGACAGATTGATAGTCCAACTTTAATTGGAATGAG
>JADKLZ010067254.1:1616-16648 GCA_021533235.1 Biomphalaria straminea | reverse complement strand
GGGAGTCAACCCTGAAGAAAAATTAGGAGCTGGCAGAACCTGCAATGCCAATGTTCCCAAGCTCTTTCAGATGTATCACTGCCTGGGAGGAGGGAACTGCTGTGTGGGGAACATAGTTCTGAGTTGAACTTTAATCCCAATTTTATGACATGATCCCTAGTCACTTCACAGTAGTTGTTGTATATAGAATTTGAGATAATAGAAGACAATAAGAAAAACAAAGCTTTCTTAGTGGAAGATTTGTATAAAACAGATTAGTGTATATAAAAAGCAATAACATTCAATACACTGATACCATGACTGACTGAAGTCATAAAATGGCAATGAAGATTAGTTGGATGGCAATATCAAAGTCAAACAATACAACGTTTACATCCATTTAGATTTACATATTCATGTTATCTATATCATACAACTGCTTGCCAAATGCAATCTTTTTCATTTAGCTCAAAAGAAATTTAAGTTATTTTAACAGAGGTACGTTTAATCTAAGAGACATAGTGAAGGGTACAATTGGCAGCAACTACATTGCAAAAGAAATATAAGACTGCAGGAGGTCACTTTGAGACTCAAAGAAATGCTAGAATAGAAGAAAGGTAGACCCTCCAGCAGACAAGTGCATCAGATTTAGCCAAATATAGCTTGGGTTTATTTTTTTTTTTAATTTTGATTGAGACATTCAACTAGAAAGAAATAATATTGATGGCAAAAAGAGAACTTAAAAAGACCATCAGCAGAAAATTGTTATGTGGCAAAATATGTAGATTACAGCTAGAATTGTGTAAAAATAAAATCAAGTAAATTTTCTCTTTCAGAACATATTGTCTATACGGCAGATGATGTAAAGGTCATCTGTTTCTGTGGCCTACAGTTAACAAGGGTCTCATCTGGCCAAAATAATGGCCAGCACCTCAATAAATGCAATCCTCATTACATGTTCAACTAGAAGAAAATAATAATTTTAACACTTTTTTAAAATGAAATTTTGTAACTGGCTATAGTTAAAAAGCATTCCATTTTAATAGTCTCTATACATGAAAAAAGAAAAAGACCAAAGGATATTAATTAAAATCCAAACCTAAAATTAAGTTAGAAAAAAAAAATGTGTCAATACCTCCAATTATCACCAAGCCATATTTGACATATTCCTCCACAACTATTGCATCACTGTCGTCATGTGAGTGACCATGATCTTCTTCACCATGGTCATGTATTCCCATTGCCTGAAGTTGAGGAAATAGACATTTATTTATATACAGTCAATGTCTTCTTTTAACTAAAATTAAAAACTAAGCTCATTTGATAGTAAACCAGTGTTTCCCAAACTGTGTTCTGCAGAGCCCTAGAATTTCATGAGGCTTGAATAGGTTTTTCACAAACTACTGGAATAATTAACTTGTAGGCCCCAACTTTTATCAACCTCTCTAAAAAAATTAAGCTAAGTGATCCACTAAATACTCAGAATGTGCAAAGTGTTCTGTTAAGGAAAAAGTTTGAGAAACACTGTATTAAATAATAACAGACAGGTTCTGCTAAGGATAACTATAACGGATCTTGATTCTTGAGGAGCATCTTGTATATCATTGGGACAATAGAGGGCATATCACATGACAAAGTCACAATACAAGAGCAGGATTAGAAATCTAATTCTGTTGACAATACTAATTAATGTTTTTTTAAATTAAATCCTTGTTTTACAAATGTGCATTAAGTCAAAACAAAATATGAAATATATGTATGCAACTTTATGTTATCAGATTTGCATGTAATGTTAAAGAGAACAATGGGTATGAATGTATATCTTGTGTGCTATCGTACAAATATTTGCCATAACCGTGTATTAAAATGCACACAATGTAAGACACATTCCCTAATGGATAATAAAGATTATTATTATTATGTTGAAAACGAACAAGTATTCATTGTCTGGCAATACCAAGATCCAGTTTCAAGTAACAAACATTGAATTTTTAAAAAAAAATTTTTAAAATTTATTTTCTTACCATTGGTATCAGATGTAGTATAGCATCAGCAAAAAGAGTGCCAACAGCCAAGCCAAGAAATGAAGACAAAATAAAGTTATAAACTTTCTTGGATGCACATGGCACAACAATCAATCCAAGAACTGAACACAAACAGATGATGAATACTGCCAAGGTTCCATAGCCAAATTCTGTTAGAAGGCAAATGTATAACCATGAAATATAGGTATTTTTAATAATGTCAACTTCAATTCTTAGGTAAAATTAAGTATATTCTTTTAAGAAATATTTTCCTATATTATGTTTGTTATTAATGTTGATTTTTGCAAGCTACCACATCAAATCATACAAATAATTTCATATTAATGAATGTTTCTGACAAGTGTGTAATGCAAACATGTATCATCTTGACAAGGAGGCATCACAGTTCTTCCAAAAAAAAATTACTTATTAAACTTAACTAGGGCGGTAATAAGCCTGATGATTCAAGGAAAAAACAATAAGTTGCAAGTACACGATAACATATTTATAATTAGATAAATACAGCTAATATTTCCGTTAAGTAACTTTCAATATGATTCGCTGTATAATATTAATAACTTTAAGATTACAAACTAATTATTATTAAAGGAAAAGAAAGACAATAATTACAAAGACAACTTCAAAGTATAATAAAACTCTAAAACTAATTCCAAATTATGTGAAACTTTTTATGCTCACTTTCAGCATCAGAAATATTGCTCACAGATGTTGACTCTGAGCAGGTACCATGCAATATTTGGCTTATCAAGGCAGGACAAAGTAGCTCAAAATTAGTTTTATTCAAACCAGACTGAGAGTCAAAGATTGCCATCAGCTGAGCAGGGGAAAAACATTCTTTGATTTCCTGTAAAGAAAACAACATTAATTAGTCATTGGACTAGAGTAACATCTTGAGTAAAATTAGTGTGTAAAAGTGTGCCCTTCAGACCTTGTGATCTATGGGGCAGATGATGTTAAGCTTATCTGTTTCTTTGGCCAACAGTTAACGAGCAAGTGTGTTATGTGGCCAGCACAACAACCAACCGCCTTTACTTTCGCCCAACTAAAGTCAGGTACCCATTAGAGTTGGGTGGACTCAGGGGCACCCTAAAAATTCCTAAATTCAAAATCCCATTCTTCACCAGGATTTGAACCCAGGACCTCAGGTTCGGAAGCCAAGAACTTAAACATAGTAAAATTATTAAATTTAGAAAACCTACAGGATAGAAGACTCAACTCTGATGGGTCCCTCACATGAGTTGGGGAAAGTAAAGGTGGTTGGTTATTGTGCTGACCCAATGACACCCTTCTTTACAATAATAATTTATAGTAACAGATGATCCTAACATAGATATAGAAAGCAAGACCTGAAAGGTAGGGGGAACTTTACTTCTTTTACAGTATTCATATTAATTGAAGACAATAGACATAGCTAGCCAATACAAAACATTTCTTTTGTAAGGATCATTCTCTCATTTATATAGCTGTTGAATGTAGTAATGTGCTTTTAATTATAAAAATGAGAATTATTCAAACAAAAATAAGTAATACCACATAGCATATATAAATTTACACCACAAAAACTAAGAGAAATTGGTACACACCAGCTAGTGATATATCTACTTACAGAGTCAGTTTGTCGCCTGTGTCTTAAGTTTGAATTTTGAGACACCAGCTTGCCCTTAGTAATACTTCTCTTCTTCCTATTATGGCTGTGGCTTGATTCATCAGCTGTTGAATCGGGGGTCGGCGAAATGCCAAGAGTTTCCATCAAGTTAGTCAATCCTGAAAAATATATCAATTAAATTTTGTTAGAATTTTTTAGTTATTTTCTTATAAAAATAAAATAATTATTCTGTTAATCTTTCGTAAGTAATAAATCAAATTCTGTTCTTTTTAAGTTAAGTAATAAATATGGAGAGCTAAAGTTCATAAGGGCAATCATGTTAATCCAAAGACCCATCTGTTTTCAATAGGTTTCACTTACACATACAATTTGAATGATAGAAAATTATAAGTAAAAAAAAAAGGAGATATCTCTTTTAAAAAATTTCTTAATGAAATAAAGACCAAATTAAGTTATTTAAAATGAGAATTAAAAAAAAAACACTACAAAATTTTTTTTTATAAAGTAGGAAAAACTCTGAATTTGCCCATTGTGTAAAATCAAAATCTAAACATAAACAACAAAATAATTAACTCATTACTTAAAAGAAAAGAATTGATCTCAATTCATTTCAATTTATGTTGAATTCCAAAACTTTAAGTTTATGATACCATATTGTTTTAAACTAATGAGATTGATATTTATAACAACCATCTATACAACTAACCTTCTGCATTGATCGTGTTACCATCGCCAAACTTTCTGATCAGCATTGCTGCAAAATCATTCTTATCTGGGAGTAGTCGACACTTGTCCTCTACCTCATAATCTGTATATAACAATAAATTAAGTAAGAACTATTTTTGACCTAGTTCATGAAAAATTATGGGATGTGTAGTACATGGCAAATCATAGGATGTGTTGACTGTGTGGCAAGGCACTTGGCTTTCAAGCCCAGGGGTCTCAAGTTAAAATTTCAGTCTACCAAATAAGTACATGTCACTAGATATGCAAAATAAGGGCAGTTGGTTGTTGTGCTGGTCACTTGACGTCCTTGTTAACCATCGACCATAGAAACTGACGATGTATCGTCAAATGTCTGAAATGGTTACTTTACTATTCATGACAAATTGAACTCAAATCTTTACTCTTGCCTTCCTTGTTGGGTGGTATGTGCTTCTGGCTGTTGGGTCAAATGTTCCTGAGTTTTAACCCTACCCACATGCAGCAGGCTTGGACTAGATCAGAATAATCTTCATGTATGAAATAAACTTTGAAACTTATGAAAACAAAAAAAACTTTCTCAGGCTTCTTTTTAATTTCTGCCAGCTATTATACTCATGTCTAAAAGTCCTAATGAATGATGTGAAAATGTCTGTAATTGCTGCAAGACTAAAAAATTAAGGCCCTGTTCATAAAGCATTTATTAAATTAATAAAGGCGTGCATACATTTTGCAGCCCTGAATAGGAAGTATTGATGTCATACTATACATCTCTTAAAGTGCTGCAGTAGTTTATTTCCACTTTGTGTGCGGCTATTTCGGTAGGTACAATATTGCTTATATATTCAATAAATAGTTTCTTTCCTGGTTGAGAAAATTTGCGTTAAATTTACCTGCATAAATCATATAGGACAGCAGAGTGGCAAGCTGACCAATGTCTCTGTCATCTGACATCAGGTAGTAGTTGATGGCGTCTTCACTTAAACACTAGGTGAATTACAAATACACACAACATTCATTTTTATATGTAAATTAGAATTAATTAAAATTGTATCACAATATTAAACATTTTTAATTGTATATTTTAATATTTATACAAATGTACAATGGAATATACTATAATAAAAGTATTAATAAAATAGAAATAGTGTAAAAAGAAAAATCTCTGAAATATACAAGGAACATATTATTTGCATTTCCGGAGAGTGACCTGAATTCATAATACACAGACACTATAAATTTTAACATTATGCATTATATATATATATCATTATTATAGCTTTTATATAGCGCTACGTTCATGCTTATAGCATGCTCAGAGCGCTTTGGTCTAATCTCATTTGTGGACCAGTGGGGGGGAGGGGGTATCTTGGTTTTCCGTGCTGCCTTTGGGCGCTCAGTAAACACAACTCTGCCCAAGTCGGGTGTCGAACCTCGAGCCCCCTTCTAGGTAGCCAAGCAAGCCAAGCTCAAGCTGCCCTTAGCCTCTCGACCACGCTTCCCAGCTAAGAACCACACAGTGCAGAACTTTGACTGTGGGTGATTGATATAGATTCTTTTTTTTTTTATCTTTCTACACCTGTGCTCAGCAGTGATCTGATTGGTGGGGACCTTGCACATGACCCTAAACCTGTGCTCAGCAGTGCGGGGGCCTTGTGTAGAACTCTAGCCCTTCCTCCAGTTCAAGTTGGAAAAGTAGGCAATATTTCTGTACATAGAAAATTCTTTCATTTGTTTAAGAATGTTAAACAACATTTCTTACCTTTTCTTTAAGAACTAAATGGGATACTGAGGAATGAGTTTCACTTTCTTCTGACGTGTGGTTGTGATTTGTTTCAACTAGATGTTTCTGAAATAAACAATTAGAACAACTAAACAATTAAAATAATTAGAACAATTAAACAATTAGAACAATTAAGCAATTAGAACAATTAAACAATTAGAACAATTAAACAATTAGAACAATTAGAACAATTAGAACAACTAAACAATTAGAACAATTAAACAATTAAACAATTAGAACAATTAAACAATAAGAACAATTAAGCTACATTTAGTCTTGAAAGTCATGGGCCAGTGGCGTAGCTAGAGTGGGTGGGAGGAGGGGGGAGAATTTGAAAATCCCCCCGGGTCCCCACTTGAGGGGAGGGGGGCCCAAATGAGTGTTGTTTTTTTTTTTACATTGAAAATTAAATATTAGGAAAAAATGCAGAGTCAAGCCCACTAGGCCTCCAATTGATGGAAAATTCCTAGCTACATCCTTGTCATGGGCCATCGCCTAACTATATTAGATTCCTTACTGCGACTAAACTATCCCTCTTTGTACATTTTTTTTCTTTTATTTACTTCAACTTTATAATCCTATGTAATTAATTTACAAAGTGTATATTAAATAGGGGACTTAACAATATATAATGTAACATATTGAAATTTAATGTAACATTATAGAACAGAAAATAGAGGGATCTGGTTATGCAAACTGTCACAGCGCCCCTACGACAAAATTATTTTACATTGTTCTATATTCTGTTATTTTCATTATCGTCTGTCCCTTGAATTTTGTCAGACAATGTTGATGCACATAACTGAATATAATACAACATAATATAATAATATGTGCAATAATAATAATAATCTTTGTCGTCTGTGAAGAAATTTAACTTACAATTTGTGCATTGAAAAATTCATTATAAACTAAGAAACGAAATATCCAATAACACTAGTTCCACTCATAAGTAACATATGTCAAAAAATTCATGAGCCCATACAGGATGGAATTGTATACAGCTTTATCCTTCTCGTAAACAAATTGTAAAGGATGTAAGTTAGTACAAAGAGCATTTAAAAGAAACATTTTAACAAGCTTTTTTTTTAAACACTTAGACACAATGGACACAAGGGAAGTAATTGAAACATTGCTCAAGTTAATCATTTCCCTTGGTTTGGAAACTTTTGGTACCAAAACTTTTTTGAAACCGTAAAGATGAATTTTATTTGGGCACCATTATATTGTCTAATCTTAGAAGTTGTCGCTGGTTCCTATATCGCAAAGCTAGTCATTAACGACACTTGTCAAGTTTATCATTAACAACACTGCCAAGTGTGTCGATAACAACAACACTGACAGGTGTGTCACTAACAGCAACACTGCCAATTGTGTCAATGACATTAACACTGCCAATTGTGTCAATGACAACAATATTGATAGGTGTGTCACTAACAACAACACTGACAAGTGTGTCAATGACATTAACACTGCCAATTGTGTCAATGACAACAATATTGATAGGTGTGTCAATAACAACAACACTGACAAGTGTGTCAATGACATTAACACTACCAATTGTGTCAATGACAACAATATTGGTAGGTGTGTCACTAACAAGAACACTGACAAGTGTATCATAACAACAACACTGACAAGTGTGTCACTAACAACAACACAGAGAAGTGTGTCATAACAACAACACAGAGAAGTGTGTCATAACAACAACACTGACAAGTGTGTCATAACAACAACACTGACAAGTGTCACTAACAACAACACTGACAATGTGTGTCACTTGCAACAACACAGAGAAGTGTGTCATAACAACAACACTGACAAGTGTGTCATAACAACAACACTGACAAATGTGTCACTAACAACAACACTGACAATGTGTGTCACTAGCAACAACACTGACAAGTGTGTCACTAACAACAACACTGACAATGTGTGTCACTAGCAACAACACAGACAAGTGTGTCACTAACAACAACACTGACAAGTGTGTGGCTTAAGTGTAACAGGAAGCCAAATGACAAGACAAATTGTGTTGGTAAGATAAATTTGAAACTTCCAAAGGGCGATAACCAGCACTTGTTATGACTTACCTTGACAGAGTTAAGGAAGTCTCCAAGTCCATGTGGCGTGGCTGACATGTTGGTCATGTAGGCGTGAGCTGCGGCCACGGTCGTGTTGGTTGCATCCACCTTCGTACCACACTTGGAGTCAATGTGTCCGACATAGTATATCAGTAGCACAGAAAGATTGGCCAGCTGCTCCCTAGACACCTCAGTGGAGATATTACCAGAAACCTGACCCAGTATCTCTGAGATGTTGTAACACTGAGAATAAAATAATAATTATATTATTTATTGTTGTAGTAGTAGCCTCAATGCAAATATTAACAACGAAATATAAGAAAAGTATGATCAAGATAGATCTGTATTTAAATAGGTATTCACCAAAAATTGAACTCGTTTTGAGCACCTTAATAAATCTAATTTCCCCCAGCCCATACTGGTATATATCATAAGAACACACTGTACAGAATGATACAGGCCTACTGCAAGAGGTCTCGATTAACAACAAGCTAATCTTACCTGGAATACACCAAACAAAGACTTACACTACAAGTGCCTCGATTGTTACTAACAGGTTTAGTATCATCCTGTGCCCCCCCCTACTTTTATTCTACTTAATTTGATTTGAATTTAAAAAAAAATAGAACTTTTATCTGTGAGAAAAATTTGTTTGTACATGTAAGGATGCTTGACTCCCTAACAGGCCTAGTTGTCGAAGATGAAGATACCAAATGCATGTAAGAATGCTTGACTCCCTAACAGGCCTAGTTGTCGAAGAGGAAGATACCAAATGCATCTAGAATGTTTGAGGTCTAGTTTTCGAGAAGGAAGGAGCAACGTTTGAGAAACACTGCTTAAAATGTAATATAGACTTTTTTTTTTCTAATATAGGCTATGCAGGGTTAGTGTTTTATATGGTAAGATTTGGAAAAAAATCGTCCCCACTCTTGTGCAGAGGCGGCCTAAGCATAGCCTCAGTGGCGTAGCTAGGAATTCGCCATCATTTTCGGGTTCGGGGGCTTGACCTCGTGGCAGGGGCTTGATCTCTTTGGAGGCCCTTGTATCTTACGTAATATTTAATGTAAAAAAATACTCCATTGCCCCCCCCCTCAAATGGGGCCCATGGGGATTGTCAAATTCTCCCTCTCTCCTCTGCTCTATTGTAATTATTCTGCATGAAAGATTTCGCCTAAACGTAACTAATGATTCAAAAATATCAAACTTGATAATAATAATTTTAGGCTAAGCAGGCTGGAGTCGGAAAGTAACTATTAATAGGAGCGCCAGAACACTTGCAATCACCAAACAGCTGCTTAGGGATTCGGTCACGGAGCTTTCCTGGCTTGTCGCTTTGAACTAATAATAATATTATGTAACTTCTCTCCTGATGTGCGGTCCTAATGCCGAAACCTAATTGATGTTCTTTAAGAACAAAGGTGTGTGATAGGCGCTACAGTTGTCTCCCTTGACTCTCGCAGATCAGAGTTTCAGGGATGGGTTTTACCACGGGTTTTAAACATAAATAATTTAAAAAAAACAATTTAACACGGGTTAGATCTATAGTATAGCGGCCTTTTGATCAAAAAAAAAATTAATACGTCATCACCCTAACGATCGCAAGATCTGAAAGGGGGGAGCTTTAATACTCGTGGCCATGATATTCACCGAACTGTCCTCATCGTAGTCCCTATTTGGAGCCTCACTTTCCACATGCCAACAGAAAAAAAAAATGGCTGAGTAAACTGTCTTATATGGGCCACAGGTTACGAAAGCAATTTTTTTTTCTGTTTTTTTTTTTTACCCCCAGGCTTTCTGCGCTAATGATGTAAATGTCATCGGCTTGAAGTGTTCTCTTTCAAAGAGTTCAAGTCAAACCCCAAGTCTACTGACATCTCTGTTTGTTGATCCTCCAGTGACGATGAAGCGCACTTAAAGGGATCGTACGGAGTTATAAATGTCAACCAAAAAATGGAGGGAAAAGGTCAAAGGTAAAAGGGAGGGGTAGAAACTTTTGACATAAAAAAATATTGTCAAATTTATTTCTGAAAAACAAAAACAACTGAATATGTGTTTTGAATGTAGGCATAATAAATTTTGATTGCATACAATAATCATGCGTCAAATGACAACCACGTGTCAAAACATAAGAATGTGTCAAATGATCACCACGTATCAAAAAGACGACGAGGTCTCAAATGACAACCACGTGTCATAAGACCACGAACAAGTCGTAACATAATAAAACAACACAACATGTCGGCGTATCCTTTACTACGCCTAACAGGGAACATTTCTAACGAGGCCTGTAAACAGAACGAAAGTTTCTGTTTTAATTTAACTCTTTCTCTCCTAACTGACGATACCAACGTTGATTCCACCAGAATGTGGTAAATAATTACGGAGAGAAAGAGTTAAGTCAAATGCACGCACTTAAACGAGTGTGAACAAATGGAACTCTTTCACCAATCGTAAACTAACAACATTTCTTCCCTAGCGCTGTTAGCGCATGGAATGGGTTGCCTGGGCTAGCTAGGAAGATCAGTGACTTGGCGGAGTTTAGGTCATTGATTAATATGCATGACTAAATGCATGACGCGTAGGACTAATCATCTTTTTTTTTAAGTAACGTCTGTAACATATAAGATAAAATTCTCTATCTCTTCTATACAAATTATGTAATCCATAAAGCCTGTCAGACGATACGTTTTTTTTCCCCATTGTTTTATCACGTGGCTAAAAGTTGTTTGTTTACAATTGGTGATTGAGGTCCATTGTGTTAGGTAATACCCATCAAAAAATTCTGACCACTGATATGATATTTAGTGCAACAATCTTTATTCGGTGTTATACTATTTTTTTTAATGCAACATAATAACTTTAAAAAAAAATTAGAGTTTAGATTTTTCGATTTAAAAAAGTCAGGTCCATCAAAACATGCGAAGAACTCGAAACCAAGAATTGGTAGTTTACAATACACACATAGCCTGGACATTATCTCTGATACACAGGACACCGTCCACATAACTGTGACGTTTATTGCATTTATTATACTTATTATACATTATAACAAACTCCTTATGTATATATTTTTATATGTTGATGTTGTTGGCCTCCTTAAATTATAGAGCGACCACGGCCCATCTCGAACAAGCGGGATGAAATCCTGGACATTGTTTAGGGTCACATCAGTGGAGAGGGGGAACTGCTGTGTGGGCAACATTGTTCCGACTATACATAGGACATACACACACATATGCATAACATTGTTCTAAATAATAATAATAATAATAATAATAGGCTTGTCTTCGAGTCCGAAGATTAATGAGGAATACAGTGTTTCCCGTGGCTGTGCAGTCCCAGCTGTGACCTACATATTTTGCCACATCCAGGGCAAGCAAAACCATTGTCCGCAGGTGGTCGGTTTAGATTTTCTTTTCGTCGTCTGCGTTTGTCCTCGGCGGCAGAATTTATTTATTGTTCTAAATATATATATATATATATATATATATATATATATATATATATATATATATACGTACATCTATATAGTATATACACTAGCCAGATATTACCTGATGGTCTTAATTTGCGTATCTCTTATATAGTCACTGATATAGTGTATTAGAAACAATTCAACAAAATAATAATGTTATAAGTAAAGCCGATGCGTGACTATAAAAATATTATAAATGTAGGTTTAGAAAATTGCAAATCGACCTTTAAATATATAATGTATACGTTACATGCACATGTGGTACCACAATCCATGAACATGCATATATGTTAATTAAGGTTGTTGTTTTTTATGTCATTGGATTCGAAAATAATTTGGTTAGTAAAACTAAATAAAAATATTATTTTCATAAATGAATACAAATTTGTACCAATGCCCCTTCTTCCCTATTAGAGCATGGAATGGGTTGCCTGAGACAGCTAGGAAAACCAGTGACTTGGCAGAATTTAAGTCATTGTTTAACATACATGACTAGATTCGTGAGGCGTAGGGCGTAATCATCTTCATTTTTGAAGTAACGTCTGCATTTTATAAGATAAGGCATAATTATATTATTTTTTAACGGAAAGTTCGCAATTTAAAAAAAAATCAAATTATATGTGTATTTCTTAATAGGCTTATAGTGGCCATAGTACATACTCTTTTTATATCAGACATTACAAATATAAAAAGCATTGATTAAAACCACATTTTGTTACTGCGTCTTGCTATCTCCTTGGAGATTTTACTGGTATGTCAAGTATCGTCTGCTGACTGCCAGTTTCCACCATCTAGTTGTGTAAAGGTGTTAAACACTGAACCATAATCTTCAAAAATCAAAATCGGATAAAGTACTCAGAAGGACACAAAGATAAAGGCATATTACTCGTTCCATATTCTAGGACAAATTTGTACAAATGCTCCTTCTTCCCTAGCGCTATTAGAGCATGGAATGGGTAGCCTGAGACCGCCAGAAAAAAACAATGAATTGGTAGAATTTAAGTCATTGGTTATTAAGCATGACTAAATGCATGTCGCATATGACTTAATCATCTTCATTTTTGAAGCAACGTCTGTATTTAATAAGATGAGTGAAAGAATTTGTTTACAGGTGTCACTAAAAGAGAATCACTCTGCGTGTAACGCATGCGCCTTATTCTTACGAGTTGGCAACACTTTCAACATTCTTAACCCAGGGGCGTATCTAGGAATTTTCGATCGTTTGGGGGCCCGGGGGGCTTGACCATTTGGGGGCCTCTACTTTTGCGTAAATTATTTATTTCTAATGTAAAAAAAAAACTATCATTTGCCCCCCCCCCCCTTTTTCAGGGGAGGCCAGGGGGGTGGTAAATTCTCCCCCCTCTCCCCCTCACCCTAGCTATGCCACTGTCTTAACCACTGTCACCCGATTTACGAGAAATCTCAGTGTCAAGAATGCGCCTATTCATTCTGAGTAGACACTTCACTTTCAACGTGTCTCAACTGTCTGAACTTAACTTGTCTTAAACAGACTATCAGTAAGTGTTATTGAGACCTAGTGGCATCCAGACACGGTGACAGTATCGATACCAAAGAAGCACGCGTAATACGTTAGAGACACGATTACATGTAAGGGCCATCCACTTCCGGTGAGGTTCGTCTCTAACGTCAAGTTAGTCATTAGGACAAAGAGTGCACGGTTCCAAAATTCCTTTTTTTTTTTCTGTGACTTTAGCAATAAACCCTATATCGATTTCGTAAACAATTTGATCGATTATATGATTATCGTTATGAGGAGCAGTGGTAAAGTGCTTGAATTCAAAACCGGAGATCACGGGTTCGAATCCTGATCATAATTGGGATTTTTAATTTCGGAATCTTTAGGGCGCCACTGAGTCCAACCAGCTCTAATGGATACCTTACATTAGTTGGGGAAAAGTAAAGGCTGGTCAAGTGACACCCTCGTCCTCGTTAAACGAGGGCTAAAAAAAGATGATCATTACATCATCTGCCCAATAGAGCGCAAGGTCTAACATATGTATATTTATATAATGATGGATCTTAAAGATCTTCAACTGGCCAATTAAAGTTGTCTTCGTTTTTGTTTTTTAAAGAGTTTGCTCAAGTTTGATTATAATTCGGTATTTAAATTATTTGAGAAGTACTTTACATTTACAACTAATTATCTCAATATTGTATAATTGATGTACCCTTTTTTTAATTTAAAACATAATAATTAATAAAATATGTTTTATAATTCTAAAATTGATTAATTTTTTTTGTTAGGTGTAAAGTTTAAGCTTGATCCGATAATGACTGCACGAGAAATGTCGTACACATTTGTTCCATTGTGTGGAAAAGGAAGTCACATGATTAGACATATCTCTTAATACTGAAGCTTAATCTCTTTTTTTGGTATCAAGCAAAAAAAAATTATATACCAATAATTAATTGATAATCGGTTAATTCTTTTTATTGATTCGTGTCAAATAAAATAAAATAATTTTGTTAAGATTCAATTTGATCAGAGAAGTGTGTAGATTGAAGAACTGTGTTTGAAATGAGTACGAGACAGACAAAAGTTGATAAAAATCTTAGTAAAAAAATAAAAAAGACCAAAGACTCAAAGGCCACTAATCACCGTCGCGCACTTGACATTTAACGCGATGAGCTATAGAGACGTCAAGATGGGACAAGGAAAATCGCAGTACATTCCCCTTGGCGTGAACAGAAAGCCAATGAAAAGAAAGTCAATCCTTTCTTTGTTTAAGTCATGTCCAAACCGCAGCAGGTTCAAAACATCGTCCAGGATGTTTTTGGGGGCACGAACGTAACATCGTTACATACGTACATTTAAAAATAGGTTCAGTGCTTCTCAAACAGTATCATGAGATATTTGTGTAATCGAAAGGCAGACTTGAACCCTGACCTAACAGAGCGGTGAAAACATATTAGTCTAGTCTAAAAAATGTTCACATTTTACTGGATGTTGGCAGTTTAATTTAAACCGAGGCTAATGACTCCTCCCCACCCCAATTCCTTCTTTAACTCTTAAAGTGCTGAGCTGTTTTACAATGAGTGCATACAAAATGTAATTACAATTCTGATGTTTAGAGGCTAATAAACTACGACATGCATTTTAAGGGTTAAGAATTTTTGTTCCCGCGCACTTTGTTATTTTTATTAGTCGGCGCGACAGTTTGACAACATGGTTGGGGGTGGGGGGGGGAACATCTACCTTTTTCTGATTCCTGTTGTCAACTTGTGAAACTAAGGCTAAGGCTATAGGGTTAGAGTTATATATACGAGTTTTTGATAGTGCAGGCTGAACAGGATTTCTAGTTTGACAGATTGATAGTCCAACTTTAATTGGAATGAG
>JADKLZ010067227.1:0-14668 GCA_021533235.1 Biomphalaria straminea | reverse complement strand
TTTTTTTTTTAGCTCATTTATAGAAACACATAGTTTAATCAGTTGTCATTATCTTTAAAAAGTTTAAAATATTTTTTTTTTACATTGCAGGATTTAAATAAAGGAACCCAGTCTGCAAGAAAAGAAATTGACTTTTATCGACAGAAAGCTAATCGTTGTTTCTTTTACTGAGACATTAAATCTCTTTTGTTATAATGTTTTAAGAAAAATTACTAAAGAATCTCACAGAACTTGTTTGTTGAATAAATGCTAGAATAGTATGATGTCTACTCTACTAACAATGCTCAATGAAGTAATATCAACTGGAGATGTGTGTGTGATGGATGTCATATGTCTATGTTGTTATAGAAGGAAGACATCACTTGCTCAAATTTTACATACATGTACAAATCACTTGAGAATTACTGTATCCTTATGATGACAGTATTTATAATGAACAACGCCATAAGAAAAACTAATGCCAAGATGACAAAGATATCTACTTTTTAAAAATAGTTTTTATTTACCTTCAAATGAGTGGACTTAATGTTCTATTGTCTGTGTAGATGCACACAGTCAAACTAGGTTGCTAAGTTATTGAGGAAGCAGTATATTACTTAATGAGCAAAGTTGTTCCTTTCAGACCTTGCGTTCTACGGGGCAAACACTTAACTAGAAGTGTGTCATGTGGTCATCACAATGACCGACAGCTTTAAGCCAGGTACCCGTTAAAGTTGGTTGGACTAATTATCCAGGACCCCCGGTTTTGAATGCTAAGCGCCAATCACTCAGCCTCCCTGCCCCCAGGATCTTGTGAAAAGAGCAGTTAAATAATGCAGGATAAGGAGTTGTACTTATAAATGGAGCACCATATGGCTCATAAAATATGCGGACAAGTTTCACTATTTCTTCTATAAACAAATTGTCAAAAGTCCTTTCTGAAGCCCCAGCTAATTGTAAGCCCTAGCCGGCTGGCTGATTTGCCCTCAGCGTCCGGCATTAGCAAGGACATTAAAAATACACTACTGTATTGCCACGATCTAAGGAACATTTATATCAAGATTGGTAAAACGGTTATGATCTATTTTTCAGGGCATACATACATACTGTTACGAATCTCACTATCCAGGCTCTCTGCAAACTGCACAATACACCACCAACTTAAAGAGCTTGACAACTCAGGGCTCCAAAATAACGTAAAGGTTTAATGTCCAATAAATAACAGCCAATATTGTACAATTGGCAGCACGTAACATAAGACTGTACAATTATCTCTCCCATAACACCGTATCGCCGTATCGACTCTTGCACTGGTCTCTCCGTCTCGTTCTGGGCTTGCACTGGGTTCAACAGTTCAGGACTGACTTCACACACGTTGGCTCGATGTGTCGGACTCGATCATAGATCAAGATCAACACGCCAGCCGTCTCAACTGTACTTGACAGTACTCCGCACTGAACCGTCATAGCGCTCCGTACAGAACCGCACCGTTGAACTGTGCTGTAGTCAACCGTGCCAGAACCTTCAGTCGTGAACCCTTTTTTTCCGGACCGTCTTGACTGCGACACCTCCGCTCTATATATAGGGTCCCTGCTGGCCTTCTCGAACCGGACAGAACGCCGCTCGACGTTTCTGGGTGGTCAGATGATTACATTTCTCGTGACGCTCCTGAGCTCTGTTCACGCCGCCGATGTTTCGCGAACCGACTCGTCTCGGCTGACCGTAGTAACTCATCACGCTTGACCGCTCGTCTGGCCTGGGGCGATTTGTGTCGGCTGAGTACACATGCCACTACCCCCCCCCCAATTGTGCCACCACCAGGTTTATAACAATACACATATAAATTCTTAGTGGAACGACATGCACACATTTAAATCCATTTTTATCATGACCAGTTTTCTTTATAGAATGAGTTTTTTTAGAGACCTAGAATAGCACAAAGAGAAAAACGCATCTCAGCTGATGTTAGAGCATACAATGGGTTGCCAGGAAAACCGGTGACTTAGCATAGTTTAAGTCATTTTTTACTATGTACACATGCACGACTACATTGAAATCTTGATATTGTAGTACTTTTTATCGTATGTTATAATGGAACAAAAAGATCACATTTTCATTCTAGGTGACTTCAATGCAAGAGTAGGCGCAGACCACACTACCTGGCCAGACTGCCTTGGGCTTTTTGGAATAGGCAGGATGAACGAGAACGGGCAAAGACTTCTTGAATTCTGCGCATACCATAAGCTCTGCATTACGAACACATATTTCAGGACAAAACCACAGCACTGTGTCTCATGGAGGCATCCTAGGTCTGGACACTGGCACCAGCTGGACATGATACTGACACGGAAAAGAGACATTGGAAACATACTGCTGACACGTAGCTTTCAAAGTGCGGACTGTGATACTGATCACACTTTAGTGTCCTGCCGAACAAGACTACGGCCTACTAAGATTCACTCATCACAGGGAAAAAGTAAAGCACGCCTGAATACTGCAAACACAAAGAATGCTGATCTTAGCTTCGAATTTACAAAGAAATTAGAAGAAGCTTTCAAAAACTTTTCAGTGACTGAGGTAGAAAAAACCTGGACGCTCATACGTGATACTATGTACCAAACATCATCACTGGTCTTTGGCAACAAAACAAAGAAAAATGAAGACTGGTTTGAAGCAAGTCTGCAAGAAATGGAAACTGCCACCAGAAACAAGAGAGCAGCCATGCTAAAATACAAGAAGGAGCCCACCCCTGGCAACTTACAAGCGCTCAGATCTACTCGAAATGATGCCCAACGAATAGCAAGACAGTGCGCAAATAAATATTGGCAGGACCTATGTGAAAACATCCAATCCTGTGCCGACTGTGGTAACATCAGAGGACTCTACGAGGGCATGAAAAAAGCCTTTGGACCTCACACCAGCAAGTGTGCCCCACTTAAGTCAAAAGATGGCTCAATCATTAGTGATCGTGCACTGCAAATGGAGCGTTGGGTGGAGCACTATGCAGAACTTTATCAGATTGAAAATGTCATCTCGCCAACTGCTTTATCTAACTTCCCACCACTTCCAGTTTTGTGCGAATTAGACGAAACACCCTCTGTAAAAGAACTGAGCACAGCCATTGACATGCTTGCACACGGGAAAGCACCCGGAGGAGATGGTATTCCTGCTGAAGTCATTCAGGCTGGGAAGCATGCCCTAATCAAGCCACTCCATGATCTGCTAAGTTTGTGCTGGGAGCAAGGAATGGTCCCCCGAGAATTGAAGGATGCCAACATTGTAACAATTTACAAAAATAAGGGCGACCGCACCGACTGTGACAGTTATAGAGGCATCTCACTCCTTAGCATAGTTGGGAAGGCTTATGCCAGAGTAATACTGAAGCGGCTGCAGATCTTGGCAGAACGAGTTTACCCCGAATCGCAGTGTGGCTTCAGAGCTGGTAGATCCACAACAGATATGATCTTCTCCCTGCGGCAGCTACAGGAGAAAAGCAGAGAACAAAGGCAGCCCCTCTTTATAGCCTTTATTGACTTGACCAAGGCGTTTGATCTTGTCAGCAGAACCGGCTTGTTTGCTGTATTAGAGAGAATCGGCTGTCCAAACAAGCTACGGAAACTAGTGTCAGCTTTCCATGAAAATATGCAGGGCACCGTACAATTTGACAGTTTCGCCTCTAGGCCATTCTCCATCAAGAGCGGAGTAAAACAAGGATGTGTTCTGGCTCCAACACTATTCGGCATCTTCTTTTCGGTTGTACTCACCAGCGCTTTCAAATCCCTGGAAGATGGAGTATATATCCACAGTAGATCTGACGGAAAGCTTTTTAACCTAGCACGCCTTAAAGCCAAAACAAAGAGACGGCGTATCTTGATTAGAGAACTGCTGTTTGCCGACGATGCCGCACTCATATCTCATTCACAAGAAGGATTGCAGAAGCTTGTGAATGCACTGGCAGTTGCTTGTCAGGAGTTTGGACTTACAATTAGTCTCTCCAAGACTGAAATCCTGGCACAAGATGTTTCAGAAACACCAGTGATTTACATCGGAAATCACACACTTACTGTGGTGCAAGAGTTCACATACTTGGGAACAACGATAGCCGGCAACCTTGACTTAGACAATGAGCTTACAAAAAGAATAGGGAAGGCATCTGCAGCAATGGCAAAACTCTCTAAGCGTGTGTGGGAAAACACCAAATTGACCACGGCAACAAAAATCCTTGTCTACAATGCCTGCGTCCTAAGCACACTCCTCTATGGCAGTGAGAGTTGGGCAACCTACATGCGCCAAGAACACAGATTAAATGGCTTCCACCTACGTTGCCTGCGACGCATAATGTGCATCTCCTGGAGGGATCGTGTCACCAACCAGGACGTTTTGACACGAGCCAACATGCACAGCATCTATGCTCTCCTTCAACAGAGAAGACTACGCTGGCTGGGTCATGTCACGCGCATGCCAGATGGAAGAATCCCGAAAGACATCCTATACGCTGAGCTAGCAGAGGGAGCCAGACCTAAGGGCCGCCCAAGATTAACTTACAGAGATGTCTGCAAGCGAGACATGAAGGCAACGGGCATCGACCAAAGCATGTGGGAGGAGATAGCCCAAGACCGAACAGCATGGAGACAGACTGTGCGTGCTGGCACGAACCTTGCTGAATGCAAAAGAAATGAAGATGCTTCGGCCAAGAGAATGAAAAAGAAAGCTGCCCTGCTGTCAGCCAGCCCTAAAACTGAGGAATATAAATGCACGAACTGTGGCAAACTATGCAGATCCAGAATTGGCTTGATCAGCCACTCCAGATTCTGCCCCGTCTCAAGACGTAACCAAAGTCAGTGACTCATCTCGGCGCATCCATTGTCATCCGAGACAGAAGGAGCCATACATAATGGAACATCTGTAACATATTAGAAGAGTGTTCTTAGTAAAACATTTACTAGCAATATTTGTTTATTCAAATACTTTTGTAAGTATATTACTTCTCAAAATTAAATTCATCAAATATGTTTTCTGCGCATGAAGTTAGTCATCTTGAATGTCTTTATAAAACTCTTACTTTGAACGCGCATTAATACAAGCACAGCTTTAAACATACGTTAACCCTTCAAACTGTGTCAATATGTACTTTCTTTACACACTTATTTTTTTCAGCTTTTTTTTCCTTATAAAAGGTTGTGTGTATATGAAACAGAGGCATTGCTTCTAGTTTTAGGCAACGTAAAAAGCTATTCGCGTATACATGTCAATGGCAATGTTCATTTCACTTTCTTGATACACGTAATAAATCTTTTGTGACAAAATCTTGTAAGTAATAATTACAATATAAATGATTTGTTTTAAAATTATGTTTATAGTTAACATAGAGACTAGAAATTTCTCATAACAAGAAATAATATTAAAAAAAAAAACAACTATTAATTTTTTTTTCTAATGATTGTACTAGATTTTGTACAGTTTTATAATAAAAAGGCTAATAAGTGTAAATAGCCTTTCCACTCCCACACATATAAGTAGAGGGCAGGTTCTCAAAACATTGTTTAATCAAAATTTATTTTTGTAGTTCAGTAATTTTCAGGATTACGTCTACTCCCAGTCATTGAAATTATAGCACAAAGTTTGATCTTTTGTTGTTTTTTTTTTCGAAAATTTTTTTTTGTAACATTTTATAGCTTTTTGATTGGCTGGTGGTGATGTTTGCGTTCTTGTGTTTAATGATCTCGATGGCAGCGGGCTTCAACACTGCAAGCCGTTACACCCGCCATCATGGCCATGATGGGTGAGGTTTTGGCCGAGATGCAAAAATCTTAAAATTGTTTAAATTTTTAGAAACCTCAAAACATGTTAGACAAAATCATTTAACATTTGAGATACATATGTCTTTATGTGCAAGAGCTACATGAAAGAGGAAGAACAAAATTATAACCTTTTTCTTATTATTGTACAAGGCTATCTTACATTGTTTCACGAAGTTCAATGTTTGTGAGCGTCATAATTATAACATTACCGTTAAATAACTCTGAAAATACATTTTTAGAGTTATAAGATTTCTGGCTTACACTGTACTTAGGCTTACATTACCTAATAGCTGTGAAGGCCTATAAGTAAGAAACATGTCATAGTCATTATTTTAAGATGTCACACATAATCTATTTATCTTGGAATCATCGCTATCTTTTGTAACATATTTCTGGAGCATATCATGACAAAAGTCTAATGGTCATAGCTATATAATAGACAGGCAACCGAATTATAATGTAAGTTTTATAAACAATATAAGAGCTTAAAGGAGAAAATCAAGAAAACTACATGATTCATTTTCAAAATGAATGACACAGCTTAAGCAATTGACATTACTGATAAAACAAAACTAAATACTAGTTTGACGTGGCGACATATATGTACTTATATAATACTAAAAATCAGACATTCCAAGATATTTGCCCAATCATTACAGGAAATGGAGGATCCCTAAAACCCACTTGAGCTTGCGGTCATAAGGATATTGTGGGGAGTCTGAAAAGAAAAGTTTATATATATATTTCTTTGCCACTTGTTTCTGCACTCCAGTATAACTTTTTAAATTGAATTAGTGAATGGGGAGCCTGAGAGAAACATTTAACTTCTTACAATTAAATCTTTCAGAAACTGCAGGTTATCAGATATAAGGCAAGAAAATGTCTTTTTTAAACTTAGCACGCTTGCTGGAAATCTTAAAAGCTAAGGTTGTTGTGTAATAGTCCAAGTAAGACGCAATTTAAAAAAAAAATATTTCAAAGTTTAATCGAGGAAGCACTATGAAATGTAAAACGAAATTCTTCTGACAAATTACATGTTTTTCTATAAAAGAAAAACTTTCGGAAGTGTCACAGCAGCCGCCTACGGCACAGGTTAAGTAATTAATGATGATTATGGTGATGAGATAAAATAGAAAATATAACATAGTTAAAAATAGGTGGCTTCTTTTGTTAATCTCGAATATAAATTCCAGCGTGTAAATGTATCAGTCTATTCCAACTTCCATGACATATCTCTAAAGAGAGTGTCTTAGTGTTAAACCATATAAAACGCACAGCCCCTTAAGAAGCCTATCATTCATGTGAACTGAAAGTCGTAGTGTTTGTAGTGTTACGGGCACTAGTCATTTGTGACGTGCTTTCTTTTAGTCAAACCGATTCAGTTTAGGAATTTTTCTTTGTCATGCCAGTGATGGTTGAAGGAACTCAAACGATGACATTAAAATACTTATATACATTTTGTTTCATTGACTGCTTAAAGTTACTTAATTTTCACCGTGATTTTGAAACGTCATACTTCACAGTGCTGCATTACTCACAATGCAGTCTCATGTAGAAATTGTTTTGTTTTTTAGATTTCAGAATGAGACTTACAACTTTTCGCTTAAGCTTTCTATTTACAATAGGGGCAGGTAAACACTAATTGTTTTATTTTTTAAATAATTTGCTTATTTAGTTCTTTTAGTTATTTAATATCGTATATAATCACATTTTTGACAACTGATAAGAATACAAATATATTTGTAGTAAAAAAAAATATATATGAGTATTTTAGTTTTAAGTGAACACAAAGGGACTTCGGTGATTGATTTACACGTAATATATTCAGCTTTTGATGGATAAAATTAACACATGTAAGAAACTTAACAACATAGATTTTTGAATAATTAATTAATTAATAAAATAATTATATTTCATTTCTATTTCTGCACTGGGTTGAAAAGTATGAATTTACCAATATAATTGAAAATAATAAATTGTTACTCCCTTAAGTTTGATGTAATTTTAGGTATTTTATTTCGTTGTAAAATCTCTATTATCTCCTTATGCAGTTAAAATGTATATGTACATACATGTGTAATCAGATCCATATTTATATAGTTTTTTTCTGTTTATGTCTTTTCTAGAAGGAGCTATAGTTTTTTTATCAAGTGTCTTTTCTCAGAAATCTTCTTGTCAGTCTGGTTTGATTGATGGAAAAGATATGTTTTATTTCATTGGCTCAACTATCTGAATAGACCAATTGTCATCTTTGAGATTCAAAGATTAGGTTCTTCTTTTTACGAACAAGTAGGCCCTAAGTCTCAAAGACAATAGTAATCAACTATACAATAGGATATACATAACAACGCCAAAAAAACTAGTTAAATATAAAAAAAGGAGTGTATCTAAGGCGGCAGTAGTTTTTAACCTTTATTTGAATACCGCCCCCTTTTCGTTTTTTTTTTTCATTAAAAATTCCACCAGCGCCTCCCTCTAAAAAGAAACACAAAGAATCGGGAGAAGGCATATTTGAACAAAATGTCATCTATTTATTATTTTTGATGCTATCATAACACTTATCCGGAATGGAAGAGGACCGCATGCGAAAGGTGATCTTCTTTGGCGAGCTTAGAGTCGGACGTAAGCGCAAAAAAGATCCACTCAGGTGCTATACGCCCATACTGACATGGACTAAAGTACCTGGCAGCATTCTCTGGCAGCAGATGGCCTATAAGAGAGGCAATTGGAGAGTTCTCACATGGACAAAAGCTGGGGGATAGACCGCCAGCAGACAGCGGCTTTGTGTGCTTAAAATTCGAGATAACATGCACATCGCAACTGGTTTTGCTAAGTTAAGTGAAGCACTGCACTTTGCATTTATGTTCGGAATCGAAGGCATTGCCAATATTATCTTTATAACAAAATTATGTTCAATGATTTGAAGTGATTGCACACAAAAATTAATGTCATTGTCATGACTTTCTTTCAAATCCTAATAAAAATTCCCTTTTAAATTTTTTAATATCAGTGTCTACTTTTTTTTAGGTTTAGTTGTACATTTATTTATTTATTTTAATTATTATTTCTGAATTTACTACAAAATGAAATTAAACTAATGGACAGCCCGTGCCTCCTAATAAAAATTCCCTTTTAATTTTTTTTTAATATCAGTGCCTACTTTTTTTTAGGTTTAGTTGTACATTTATTTATTTATTTTTAATTATTATTTCTGAATTTACTACAAAATGAAATTAAACTAATGGACAGCCCGTGCCTCCTGCAGTCTGACAATATTAGAAATTCCTATCTTTAAATTAGCTAAAGCAAGGCGAAGGTCTCATCTAGTGGCTACATCCAGTCTATTCCTGTCTATTTCTTTGCTTATTCATTAAGTTTGTTACGCACTAAATCTAGTTAACCATGTATTTTGATAGAACAGCTAAAACATAATTCCATTTTAGACCAAAGTTTTGGAATTTTATAGAAATTTTTTTCAAATTCAGACACTTACAATAAAACGATTAATTTAGCCTGCTTTAAGTCATCGCCATCAGTTACACAGATCGGGTCTCAAACAAGGAAATCCTATGCCGAACTGGGAGTCGAACACTCAGTGAGGTTGTGACAGAACGTCGCATGAGGTTTGCGGGACATGTTCTACGACAAAATGAACTACGCATACCAAGAATTGCGATGACATGGAGGCCAATACGAGGAAAACGCAAACAGGGACGTCCTCGTATAACTTGGCGTCATACCTTCATGGAGGACCTCAAAACAGTGGACACCAGATGGGAGGAGGCTTCAGACATTGCCAATGACAGATCTTTATGGAGACAGCTTGCCGCCCAATGCGCCGAACGGCGCAGGAGGACCTAAGTCTAAGTAAGTAATTAAGTCATCGCCAACCGTTGAATCTTACTGTTTCTCAAACAAAAAAAATATAATTTAAAAAATTCAAAATTGAATTAAAGAGCTAAAAAAAAGATCAATAACAAAATCCAGCGAACTTCAGTTTACAACAATCAGTAGCGGCCTCAGGGGCTGACAAGTGGGGCAACCATTACATTCTAAGCGGCTATTACTTTTTTTATTTAGAAGAGATATTTTTAGCTTCAAACCCCCGCTGAAGGGGGTTTTAACTCTAAACCCCCTATGTCTACGATCATAGTATTTTGAGTGTGTAATTTGCTTTTTTTTATATCGAGGTATTCTTTTAGGTTCCAATCCCGCAAAAGAGGGGTTAAAACTGAAAAACCCTTGGGCTACGCTCATATATTTTTTTTAGTGTGCAAATCGATTTTTTTTGTTAAAGGGGTAGTTTTTCGCTTCAAACCCCGCTGAAGAGGGGTTTAATCTTTAAAAAAATTAAAACTATGGCTACTCTCTATTTTTAGTTTTGAGTATGTAGTTTGCTTTTTATATGGAAAATGTGGTTTTTAGCTATAAACTCCTCTGGAGGGGGTTTCAAACACAAAACACTCTTGGCTGCGCTCACAGAATGTGGTGACGGATATATGGATATTCTTATATTGAAGATGGGGTTTTATCGTAAATTTCGTAGGGGGTTTAAAAAGTAAAATTTTCTTTTTTTTTCCGTTTTTTGTTTTATATTAGAAAGGGATTAGACTGCAAAACCCCTTGGTAGGGGGTTCTAAACTGGGGCAAGCGATTCTTTAGCATTAAAATCTCACTTAAAATAATAATAAATCAAAGCAAAAAAATTAGTCACATAATCTCCACCCCCCGATTTCACAACAAAAGATAAACGCATTAGCAGTTCGGAATATCAAATAATGACTTTACAATTTTTCTTTCTTTTTTTAGCGGCCCCCGTAAGGGGAAAAAGCCGCTATTAGGTTTGTGCAAAATGTCCGTCTGTCCGTCTGTCCGTCTGTCACACTCAGGGCGCCAAAACTAGAAGAGATACGAAAAATATTTTTACACCATTAGATGCGGCTTGAAAAGTTTAGGTGCAACGGCTACTTTTAGTTTTCTAAAAGCAAACCGTTTAATTTATAAAATTATTATGCAAGAGATTTTTTAATAATAAAACACCAATTGTGAAGCAATTACGTAAATGTAAGGGAGAAAAAAACACTAAAGGCTTTTGAAAATATGATTTAACCTTTACTGTTCTTACAGAAATATTGCGATAGATTAAGGATGGGAGCATACAGGAATTGAGCCAGGGACTTAGAAGGAACATCCGAAACATCTTGCGAATAGGCGGATCTGACAGGGATCCGACTCCGACAGGGGCCGCCTCTGAGTTTGTGTATCACACAAACTCTCTTTGTAATCTTGTTTAATTTTTGACATGTGAATAAGCCACAGTTTTTAAATATTTGGTAATATTAAAAATCCATTTTATACTTATATAAATATTTATTTATTTATTTATTTAAATATTTGATAATATTAGAAATCCATTTTATACTTATATAACAAAATATTCCTTCTTTTAGTGGGACTTATTTATTAGTTTATAGTCTGCCAATGAACATAAAGTTTTGATGAATCAATATAACTTTTTTTTTTCTTTCTCATCTACACTTATGTACACACATCAACAAGTTTTCAACGCTTTCCTAGAGTTTCATTTAGAGCTTAATGTAATGTAAGCATTAAAAATGTAAAATTATTGACTAGTTGTTGTCTACGTTACTAGCTAGTGGTAGACATATTAACAAATGGGGCTGGTCGAATAAAAAAAAGGAAACATTAATCGACATAGAGAAGATCATAAAGAAAGAGGACAGATTCTTGTTCTTTCGGCTGCCGGTAATCTATATTCCATTAGTTGGTAAGACATAAACACTCACTCACTCACTTGTACAAATGAGTTATTGATTTTTGAAATTTTTCATGTGATAGGTTTGTTTAATAGATTTAAGACAATCGACATGTGCAGCCAATCCGCTTCACGGGTGTTATTGTCTGAAGAATTCAAGCTCTACGATAGAAATTGTTCTCAATGAAACTGCTAATATAAATTACTCGGATGGACAACTACGAATGCGTTGGCCAGATGGTTTTCAATCAAGTGATATTAGTACCAATGAGTTAATGCCAAAAAATTATGGTGATTATATTTTATTTGTTTCGTTTTTTTCAATGTACGTATTGTGTATAGACCAAACTCTCTATATATATACCGCTCACAGCGGGGTTAGTGCGGATTGTCTAAAATTGTTTTTTTAAAAAGAATGAAGAGTGAGAATGGAATGAAGATTAATTATGTACACGCACATACACACACACATTCGTTGGCCTCCTTCAGTGGTAGAAAGAGTATGGTTCATCTCGAACACTTTTTTCATGTAACTGTGGAGCCCTATTTTGGAGAGACAATCCCCTCAACATATATTGCAGGTTAAGTTGGCTTTCACTTTGGTGTTAGAGGAGCTAGCCAATTTCCGTGTGGCTCTCTTCTCTTCTAAAGCTGAGGCTTTTGTTTTTTCACACACCACAGCTTTTTTTGTCTTTCTCTATGTAGTGCAGTCTAGGACTATGTCTTCCCAATAGTTCAATATCAATATTCACTGTTTTGAGGTACCGTTTAATTACATCCACGTAACGACCAGTTTTTCTTTAGTCATATACTAGTTGCCTGTAAAAAATGAATTTTGGGATTGTTCACCACCGCCAACATGTCCAAGCCAGCGCAGGCGGCCTTGTTTTAGTACTGCAAAGATGCTGGGAATACCTGTTCGTGCAATGATCTCAGTTTTGCAGGATCTTTCTTTCCATGTGTTTTTCATGATCCTTCGAAGGCAGCGCAAGTGAAATGAGTTAACTTTTCTCTCTATTGCTTTGCTTAGGTGGTCCACGTACTCACTGCGTAAAGTAGCGTACTCAAAACACATGAATTTATAGACCCGTTTTTAGGTCACTGTAGTGAGTTTCTGGTTTGTCCCAATGTCTTGGTCTGAGTTGAAGGTTTAGACAACCTTCTCTTTGCGTTTTTTCTCTCCTCTTATCTTCTCAAGTGACAGTTCATCTTGAATTTTAGATCTAAGAAAGCAGACTTCATTTACAATATCCAACTATTAATCGTCTAGAAGGATGCATAGTGATGCTGTAGCAGGTGGTCCAATAACATTTGTTTTGTTCGTGCTCATTTTTAGGCCATACTCTTGAGTGGGCTAAGAAAGCAGGACATTAGTGACTGGGGTTCCTCTTGTGAGCGTGCCACTAACGCTGCATCGTCCACGAATAGCATATTTCTCACTAGGATTGTTCTGATTTTAGTTTTAGCCCTCAGTCTGGCAGTATTTAGGAGTTTCCCTTCAAATCTGAAATGGATTTGTCAAACGCGTTGTAGATTATCAGTGAAAATAGCTTTCCGTAGAGGATTGTGGCCAGGACACATCCTAATTTACCTTCTTCCTTGTTTTTGGAGCAGTACCCGTATATAGAAATGTGTTTATTGAATTAATATTTTCATTTTCTAAATTTTCGTATTACTTTGTTTATAGTATGCTATCCATCCTAAATGTAATTGTACTACAATCATTAGTAAACATTTTTTTTATTATAATTGTACTGAGCAAAAATAAAATGTATTTCACTCTAACTGCTAGTACTTTCTCTTTCAAGTTTTGAAATTCCTATAGAAAATGTAGCTATTTTGTTTGTATCATCTGCATGCCACGTATAGATCACGTATACTTTAAACGTTATTACATTTCACACAAAAAAACGTGGATTATGATCACCACAAACGTTACGTATTATTTAATTTTGTAATGAACATTTCAAGTATTTTTACTTTAGCAGCTATTACAAAGCTACTGAGCTTACTTTGTCTCGTACCATTTTGTACGTGTTATTTCTCTCACCTTCTTTTCTTGGTCCAGGTGAAACAGTTCGCAATTCATCACTGGTCCTAACAAAATATGAAACAATATATAAATTAATTACTTACTTTGTGGTAATTATTTTTTTAGATTGATATCGAAAAGAAAAATAAATCATGCATCATTTAAATATGTGGCTTAAAATGACGACGAATTCTTCCTGTATATTTGTATTTATATATACAAAAAAATAGATAGCTAAAATGAAGTATTTTACACAATTTTATAATTTTTGAAGAGACATAATTCTCTCTCTCTCTCTCTCTTGCTCTCTTTTCTAATATACAATGTATGACACATATTTATTTATTGTAATCATTCTCTCTACTTTTCAGGTAATCCTGTTGAATATCTTAAAGTTGATGATCAGACCTTAAGTCTTGAAAAGTGTGACTTTTGGTTTACAAGCACACACTTCATAGAATGGTGTGTCACCGAGTTAAACTCACATATCTTGACACTGGGTATTGGATTGAACATTGTGCAATCACAAGAGGAATGTATTAATTATACATACACAATGAGTGACACTGAAAGAACTCGCATTTACTTTAGTATTTCCTATCTGGAGCTCGATGGGTGTAAAAGGTTTCAATCAAAAGCTTGTTACTTTAACGGTAATTTTTTTATTTGAAATCACATTTACGTTAATGCAAACAAATTCATATTTATTACAATTTAAATTCTGAATAGATATATGAGCAAGTTAATCGGGTAATAGAGATGTGCCTTTTGTAAAAAAAAAATGTTTTAATATCATTTCAAACATTTTAGATATTAAAACTAATATTACTTCTTTAAATCATGATTAAATATGTCATTTTTTTCTAATATTCATGTTTTTAACTTTATACAGATGAATTTCAATTCAAAGTAAATGCTTCTGACAGAATAATGTCAGGTACGCTTTTTAAACTCAATATAATAAGTTGCAACTTCATTACATAAAATATATCTATCTTATCTATCTATGTATCTATGTTTGTATGTATCTATGTATGTATGTGTGTATATGCACGTATGTATTTATGTATATATACATAT
>JADKLZ010067225.1:0-15180 GCA_021533235.1 Biomphalaria straminea | reverse complement strand
CAACTACTAACAGACCATACTGTGGCAAGAGACGCCGGCCGAATGGTCAGTCCCCACGTTGGCCTGCCTTGCTATGCGGGGAGACCAGACGCCATAATGGGGGGAAAGGTCACGTGGCTATCGGCTAGCCGGTGTGGCCTGACCAAAATACCCACTCCATTACACTTGCATCAGACATGGTCCTATTGCTGACGAAGAGGGATCTGTATATGTTCTTGTATTGAGAACATGGGGAAATTAGGTTTTCTTGTCTGATACATTATGGTACTGATTCTTTGAAGGTAGATATAGGACCTTTCATTTGACGAATGTGGTGAGTGCTAACGTTCTTCTTGACATCTTTTGTAATACCTGGCCAGTAAAAATCTTGATGTATTCTTTTCTTGGTCTTAGTGCCTCTCATATGTCTAGCAAATGGTACATCGTGGCCTGTATTAATAATGTTTTTTCTGTATGTTTTTGGAACTACAATTTGTGTGGATGAAAATAGACAACCTTGACAATACACCTGTGTGGAAGAAAATAAAAGTCCTCAACATCTGTGTGGGTAAAAATACAGTATTGTACATCCTGTCAGACCTGAACCAGAAGCTGCCATATTATCCTCATGCGCGGAAAGAGTTATCATCCCTTCCCTGGCATGAGACTGAGCATAGATAAGTTATTTTTTTCTTTTATTGTCTGTTGTGTCGGGCATTCAGGGTCCAATTGTGCATTACCTTGTCAGTAATGAAGATAAAGGGCAAAATTATATTTATTTGTTTGCGTTAATCTTTTTTATAATCGCTAGTGAGAAGTAAATAGAACAGTGTTACTTTTTAACTTTACCTTATAAGTTAACTCAAACGTATACATTAAGTTAAATTCCTTATTATTTTGGTTACCATGGAGAATCTTGAACCTCATTTATTTGAGCAGGTTCAAATGATAGGAATTGAGGGTAATGAATTGTTTTTTTTTAAATCAACAAAGATTAGATTTAGAGAGATTAAATCTAGAAATTGAAATAAAGGCAATGGAATAGAGGAAAGGAAACAAATAATGGAGTGGAGGACAAGTTGGAAAGATAACTGGAAACTAAACTATCCATACAGAAGGATGGGCCATATAGGGTAGAAATGGACATTTCTGATCTAAATTGCTATATTATAGAAGGAAAAGGAACGTATAACATGAGTAGTCAGACTGAGTATAATGATAAATATGACATGATTAGGATTTAGTTAGATTTCTTTGGTGAATAAGGGGAAAGTTTTAATTAGTTACAGATGACGCACATTTAGTTTAAAAAGTAGAAGGCTCTACGGTACATTACAAAAATAACATGTTTTGATTAGAACAGTTAATTAAGAAGCAATATCTAAACGGCTAGTAACAGAGACATCGGACGGTTCCCTTTTGAGGATTAAAGTGTTTACTGTTTAACACGAGCGTCGACTCTACATCTATTGTTCGGTCTTTCGTTTGGTGTTATTGAGTTGGTTGGAGTTTACCTACTGTTTAGTTCATCGTTTGGATCCAACACCATGAACAGACAAGCAACAGACAAAGCAGATGCTTCTCCTGTCATCAGTGAGATATCAGTGAGATAGAAAATAAGAGAGAAGAAATTGAAAATATCTCATTAACTAACAAGGAACTAAATGATTGTAAGTATATTGATAATAATATAAGTGAGATAGATGAAAAGAGGGAAGAAATAAATTGAAAATGTCTTATTTATTAACTAATTTGGTGTAATGCACAAATTGTAAGACAAATTTCTTCACGGACAATAAAGATTATTATTATTATTAACAAGGAACTAAATGATTGTTAGTATATTGTTAATAATATCAGTAAGATAGATGATAAGAGAGATGAAACTGAAAATGTCTTAGTTACTAGCAAGGAATTAATTGATTGTGAGTCCATTGTCAATACTAGTGTACAATTTGTTAGACCATTTCACAAAGTACACAAATCTAAACCATTGGTGGTAAAGTGAAACAAGACCCCAATAAGCTATAAAAGTTCTTATACATAAGGATTCCCAGAAAAATAAAAAAAATAGGTTTATCTAAAGAAGTTTGCCAAATAGGTGGGGGATAAAGTAAAACCAGACCCCAATAGACTACAACAGTTCTGGCACCTAAGGATCCACAGAAAAAAAAATATTGATGTATTTCCCCAATCCCAGTTTCTGAGAAGAAGAATGTCCACAAGGGTCACCTGAAGTCCCGAGTGCGACTTGGCATTGAAGAAAATTCAGTCTTGTCTGTCCTCTTCTCTTATTTATTATTTTAACAAAGATTAACAGTTGTTGTATTGTCTAAACAGCACACCCTACAAGGGAATAGCTTGCTGTCTGTTGCACCAAGTGTATGGCATCCTTTATCCGGTACAGTACCTCGGTAGAAAGTGGTTACATAGAGAGCGGCTTTATACCATCATTGAGCGTGAGTGTCCAACGCCTCGACAGATACTTCTGTAGAACTAAATTCACAATCCAGTACGACCACAGAACATTGTCTTCGATATTGTCGCATTGAAGGCTGCGACAATTTCCTAGCTGATACTTGCAAAACTAACCATAGTAATTGTACATAATTGTATTAGTTGTAATTTTTAGCATTTTTTAGAAGCTAACTCTGCTCAGTTAAGGTGAAAGAGATTGTTTCCTCCTAGTCTGTCATTGTTATAAACACATCAGTTTTTTTTTTCATTTTCCTTTTTATTCTCTTTACCATACTGTAGTTTTTACATATTAAATGTAAATTGTGAAGCTGATTAACGCTGTTCTTTTTTTCTTTTTTTTTTCTTTAATGTAAATAGTGACCTTCTTAATAATGGTTACTCAAACATTGCATTTTTTAAAGGGGGGGCCACCCCCTAATATGGGATACGTAACGTTGATATTGATACATTTTGATATACAAGTACAATAGGCACTAAATATTTCCTATTGTTCTGTTTCTTTGTTCGAATTTGTTTATACATGTGTGTAGATAACAATATTATATACATGTATATGTAAGTATATGTATGTATGGGCAGAGTTGTGCCCGTGGAAAGGGAACACTACTCTGGTAGCCAAGACGGTTTGTCAAAGTTGTTTGTTTATATTCTGAAAGTGTAATTTCAAGTATCTATCGTAACAGATGATTGGGAGAAAGGGAGATAAGATGCAACACTGACTCACATATGTCTCGATGCTAAAAAACCTCAGTTGTTCCTTCGTCTGTTTTAATGCAGCAGCTAGATCTACAGTATAGGTTTCCTAGAATCTGAACGAATTTTTTTGGGATGCCGTATTCTCTAACTATTTTCCATAGTCCTCGAAACTGATCGTTAACCGTAATTGGTACTCTGGTACTCGAGACTTAGTTCTATGATATTTAGTGGAACGGAGATCTGCCTCTTCCGAAGCCAACTTGCTCTTCTCTGAGCCTCTCATCTACAGACTGTTGACGCCGTCTCTACATAACAGTGCTGAAAACATTGCCAGGGACAAAAAGGAGAGTAATGCCCTTCAGTTTTTGGAATCTGTCATTCTGTGAACAAGGCACTTTCCCACGTATTTTAGCATTTCTTGCGCTAATCATCTATTGCTTATAGTAGGCCTGTAAACGATAACTATCTGAGACTCTTGAGTAGAAATAAATGGGATAGCGAAATTCAATTATATATTACACAACTCTATGTCACTCCTGTAATAATTAAGTGGGTACCGAGTCAGAAATGTGTGACTGGAATTACTATTGCAGACTCCTTGCCCCACAAGGGAGGGCAAAGACCACCTACCAAGCAGACTGTGAGTTGTCAAAATGGAATAATCCATAAAACAAAAAATGGAAAGTGGTTTGAGTAGTGGGACAAGTCCCAAAAAGCCCGTGGAATCTGGGAGGGCACGAGGCTCCCAGACCGCACTTGCCCGTGGTTGAGGCTGTCCAGGCCTTATAAAGCTATTTTAGCACATATTTAGCTCATATTTCTCGCGGCTATGGCCAAAATTGTACTCACGGTGCCCATGCTGAAGAGGAAACAATGCCTCATATTCTATTTGACTGCCCAAGACTTGCTGATCTCCGTCTCGACAAGTATGGGAAAAGAAAACAAAATCCCGACCTGTATGGTGACATGTATGCACTACGGCAGGGTTTCTGTCCAGGGCTTTTGCAAGAAAAGATTTGAGACTCTCAAGCCCTCACTAAAATGCATTTTAATGATGTTGATGATGATAATGATGATAGTATTTTATAAGAGGTACAAATGTACACAACCATAGGAATGTACGAGCCAGCATATAAGTATATTGATGTTCATTTCATAGCTTCATTGCTTATAACACGTTAATTAATTTCATAACTCAGACATGGGAAAATTATACGATTTGATATGAAGTGCAAACATTCTATACATATCTGTACGAATTATTAAAACTACTTTGATGCCTTCTATATATAAGCAAACAAAAACAAAATTTGAAAAACCAGAGCAACGCCGGGTAAGATCATAGCTATTATATGCCTATACATATAACATAATGTGTAAGTCGCACATACCCAGATGGGGATGACTACGACAGCACAAACTCCTTCCCATATAATGTTAAATAAAGAAAACCAAAGCAAATAATCGATTCTAAATAAATATAATTTTATTTGTATTCGATGTCTCTTTTTTATGGTCAGTGTCGTTTAGTTCCAGCCTTGAGCCATGAGATACTTGGCTCTGGCAATTACGTCATTGCTGTAGTCGTGGCCAGTGGTGCGGGCATCAACAGTGCTCCATGATACAAATTTGTCGATTCTGGCGTTGTAGCCTGCCACTGCACCTGTTCAGAATACATAAATGATAAAATGTCTTGTCAAAATTACTACGATAATAGTCTTCACTAGAGACATTTGTGGAAGCATTGAGAACATTTTGTGAGGAATTGTGAGACGTTTTCCTGTAGGAAGGAGTGATTTGTATTATATATAGTAAAATAATGTTGATTTGAACGACGTAGGGCCTGAGATTCGCCGATGGGAAGAAAAAACTTTAAACGGAAAATTGCTTCTTTTTTTTAGATGGGACAACATTGATAAGGCTGATTCTTTAACATAGATTGCTCAAAGCAGGTCATCTCTACACAGAAACAAAAGACTTTGTTACAGCAATACAGCACCGAGTAATTATGACAAAAATACTACGAGAAGTATATTGTTACGTTTTATGTCTCTCCTATCTTAATCAGGCGTTCTGCAAGCACTGTTAAACACACAACAATACATCGACAGATCAAGAGCTATTTGACAACAAAAGCTCAGTTTAATCTGGTACTTAAATAATGAGTGAATAAGTAGATAACAGCCAATACTAGACTATTGGCAACACATCAACAACTAAAATGTTACACTGTACATCACCGTACAAAACTTAACTGTCTCTATATCTTCCTGGAATTGTACATAGCACTTGAGGGCACAACCAGGACCGACTATATGGCAGACTAACAGTCCCAGTCTCCTCCTTGTCCTGCCTTGAACTACCGCTTTCTTACACAGTGTCTCAGGTCCACGCAGGCTTTCGATCACATGACCATATATATATGGCTCCTTCTGTCTCGGAAGACAATGGATGCGCCGAGATGAGTCACTGGCTTTGGTTACGTCTTGAGACAGGGCAGAATCTGGAGTGGCTGATCAAGCCTATTCTGGATCGGCATAGTTTGCCACAGTTCGTGCATTTATATTCCTTAGTTTTAGGGCTGGCTGACAGCAGGGCGGCTTTCTTTTTCATTCTCTTGGCCACTGCAGCTTCATTTCTTTTGCATTCAACAAAGTTCGTAACAGCACGCACAGTCTGTCTCCATGCTGTTCTGTCTTGGGCTATCCCCTCCCACATGCTTTGGTCGATGCCCGTTGCCTTCATGTCTCGCTTGCAGACATCTCTGTAAGTTAATCTTGGGCGGCCCCTAGGTCTGGCTCCCTCTGCTAGCTCAGCATATAGGATGTCTTTCGGGATTCTTCCATCTGGCATGCGCGTGACATGACCCAGCCAGCGTAGTCTTCTCTGTTGAAGGAGAGCAGAGATGCTGTGCATGTTGGCCCGTGTCAAAACGTCCTGGTTGGTGACACGATCCCTCCAGGAGATGCACATTATGCGTCGCAGACAACGTAGGTGGAAGCTATTTAATCTGTGTTCTTGACGCATGTAAGTTGCCCAGCTCTCACTGCCATAGAGGAGTGTGCTTAGGACACAGACATTGTAGACAAGGATTTTTGTTGCCGTGGTTAATTTGGTGTTTTCCCACACACGCTTAGAGAGTTTTGCCATTGCTGCAGATCCCTTCCCTATTCTTTTTGTAAGCATATTGTCTATGTCAAGGTTGCTGGCTATCGTTGTTCCCAAGTATGTGAACTCTTGCACCACCGTAAGTGTGTGATTTCCGATGTATATCACAGGTGTTTCTGAAACATCTTGTGCCAGGATTTCAGTCTTGGAGAGACTAATTGTAAGTCCAAACTCCTGACAAGCATCCGCCAGTGCATTCACAAGCCTCTGCAGTCCTTCTTGTGAATGAGATATGAGTGCGGCATCGTCGGCAAACAGCAGTTCTCTAATCAAGATATGCCGTCTCTTCGTTTTGGCTTTTAGGCGTGCTAGGTTAAAAAGCTTTCCATCAGATCTACTGTGGATATATACTCCATCTTCCATGGATTTGAAAGCACTGGTGAGTACGACCGAAAAGAAGATGCCGAATAGTGTTGGAGCCAGAACCCATCCTTGTTTTACTCCGCTCTTAATGGAGAATGGCCTAGAGGCGGAACTGTCAAATTGTACGGTGCCCTGCATATTTTCATGAAAAGCTGACACTAGTTTCCGTAGCTTGTTTGGACAGCCGATTCTCTCTAATACAGCAAACAAGCCGGTTCTGCTGACAAGATCAAACGTCAACATGACCATAACACTGGTCCTATTCACGTTCAAAGCTCATGTCCCTTGTCCTTCATTATAGCACGCTAATCTGTATTACTGGCCTGTGTTACATATGCCAGCTGATTACACACAGTTAACCATATCGCATCGAGAATGGGATCATAACAAAATCCTAAAACTCAAATTGTTTAGTAAATGTCGAAAATGTGGAAATGTTGGTGAGACAATCGAACACATAATGATAGGATATTCAGCCTTATCAGAATCTGCCTACCTAGGTCGCCATAACCAAGTTGCAAAGCTAATACACCAACAGTTGGCTTTGACAAATAATTGGATCAGTAAGTATACTCCTTATTAGAAATACTCGCCACAAAATGTTATTGGGTCTACTGATTATCAGGGGATAGGCTTATTGTGAGCGATAAAACGGTAGATTTCCTCTCATTGATAAAAAAAAAAGAAAAAACGCGACCATTATTGAAATCGTCGTACCACTGTCTCATAATGTAAGAAAAACTGAAAGAAAATATGGTAACCTAGGCTTGGAGATTAAACGTTTATGGAGTTATCTACAATAACATTATACCATATTGTTATATCAACCGAAGGGATAATGACACTATTATATTTTTTATTTTTTTATACGCTGTGTGAATTACATAGCGATAAAAAGTCGCCCTTGCAACCAGACTTTAATTTAAAGTTCATTATATTGTATTCTCAATATCTTTTCTAGCTTTGGTAGTCTAAACTGAAAACAAAGTGACAGACGGACCGACAGTGGAACAACATTAACTCTTTCTCTCCTAACTGACGATACCAACGTTGATTCCATCAGAATGTGGTAAATAATTACGGAGAGAAAGAGTTAAACTAGTAGCGGTTTTTTTTTGCATTGAAAATGGCCACTAAAAATTAGAATGAGCAAAGTATTACATTAGGATTTGCTAACAAATATATTTGCTAAGGGTCGAAAACTTGAAATCCCTCATGAAATTGTCAAATCTAAGAGGCTTCTGATTTGGCTTCTGACCAGGCTTCTGACCAGGCTTCATTATGTACCAGGGCACACGATTATAAAAGCAGTATCGCATTGCGCTACGGGCTGGTCATGGAAGTCACTGATACATTGTTTGAATAATGAAATGATTAAAACTTACCTTGAAGGGCTTGATCCAAAGTCCAACTTGGGAATTTATTACGTACCTAAACAAAAACAAGTTCAACACTTATCCACCAATCTGATTTTTAGGAAAGTGAATTTTCTGCTACCTAAACAGTGTTTTATCTAATGTAGTATCAGTTTAGTTCGGTGTATTTGTTATTAGAGAAAACCAAGGAGATTATGTAGATATATGGTTACCACAAAAATAAATAACAACATAAGTCTGGAATACAATATCAAACCACTACAATACACTAATTAACTATCGTCCACTACATTCTGTGTGCAAATAGCACATATAAACCTTTCGATCATTCTCTAGAACAAATTAGCCTCTCATTTAATTCTATTATTATATTCTTTTCAAACACTTCATAACAACACTATAACTGTCGATTCAATGTATAAGAATGATGAAACATTCGTTGATAATCATCATTGAAACATAGAACTTTCTTCTTGGTACCAATAGATGTTTCCATATATAAAAAGTTGAAACATTCTATTAAGGCCCTACCACTATAATAGATAATTATAGACTGGCCAATACGAGAGTTTTATGATAGGAAATTTGTTGAATCGCGTTGGTGTGTACTTTATTTATGTCTATGAGTTTTGTTTAATCTCTAAGACTGAAGATCATGCAATTTTTAAATTGTTCATAATTCGGAAATCCGAATTCAATAGATGTACATGTTTTCAAGTTACATGAAGTTACTTCCTTTTTCCAGTTTATATTTATTTATGTCTATGAGACCTACATTGCGCACTTTCATTAAGTGCGAGACTGTGCACCGTGAGGCTTAGGACAGAGACACACTCAAAGATAAAGGAAGTCAAAGATGGCCGATAAGAAGATCTAAGATGTAAACAAGAAAGAAGTACTTTTACTGCTAGGTACTCTGTTCTTATATTTGTTATCGCACTACTGTTGTTTTATTATTAAACTAGTGTTTTATATACTCCTAATTTATACATATACTCCATATCTAATTTATATATAGACTATAATTAATAGCCTATCTACCTTGGTGACGTTAGGGACCAAAAGTCTGCTGACCAACATCTCAATGTGCTCACAGCTGTCCCAGGGCACGGAGGTACAAGGTAGTCCAGAGTACCTGACGTCACACTGTATAAATTAAATTGTAAGAAATACACACAAAAAATTTAGATTATATTTTGTTTAATATTAAACATTATTATATTTAAAAAGAAAAATCTATTTAGATTTACTATTTAAAAAGTTATTAACGTTTTATTTCTTTCTATTTCTCGTACTTTCGTATTGTGTGTTTTCTTAGTAAAGATTTCATAAAATGAATGCAAATCTATAAGCTGCTGGTGTATCTGGTGTGTAGAATAATAATTAATCTGTACATTTTAAAACCATGTAAAAATTGTGTGTATTTCTTAGCACTATAAAATATAAAAAAATTCAATACGTAAATGATGATGGTCGGTCGTAGGTATGTAGCTCCAAACAACTAGTATATCTAAACAAATGTAGGCATATGTAGAGTTTTAAAAAAATGGAATTAATTTAAAATGTAGGCGTATTAAATTTTGGTACACAAAAAATCTTTGTAATTTTTATGAACAATATATGAGATATAAATCTAGCAATAATAATAACCAAAACATGTCTTTATACTTTCACATTTTAGGGTCGTCTACTTATTTACATTCATGGGCGCCCGCAGGGGGGTGCAAGGGGGTGCACTTGCACCCCCCTGGATTCTGGGTAGTCAAATTTTAGTAATTTTTTCGCACCACCAAATCAATCAACTTCTAAGTAGCAGCTGAACATGTAGTGCTTCTATTGGTTAATGTAGTAGTAGATTAGCCCAGGCGTATGGAATGAATGGCCAACTATGTACGTGCGTGAGTTGGAATTGTGAGTAGCCACATTCTAGCCAATTTGTTTTTAATATTTTATAATAAAATACATCATCCAGATGTGTTTTTTTATTATGTAGATATAGATTTAGACAGAATCCAAGGGGGTGCAAGCATGGGCGCCAGCAGGGGGGGTGCTCTTGCACCCCCATGGATTCTGAGTAGCCAAATTCTAGCCATTTTTTCGCAACATCAAATCAATTAATTTCTTAGTAGCAACTGATCAAGCAGTGCTTCCACTGGTTAATGTAGTAGAAATAAGTAGATAAACCTAGGCGTATGGAATGGATGACCAACCATGTATGTGCGCGCCTCTGAATTCCGAGTAACCACATTTTAGCCATTTTTAAAATAATGAAATACATCTTCCAGATCTGTTATTTTTGTATTACGTAGATGTAGATTCAGTCTGAATCCAGGAGGGTGCAAGTGCACTATCATGTACACCCCTACTGATGCCCGTGCATTATTAATGCAAGAGCTTAATAAATTAATATTTATGAAAATTTGGTCTTATAAATCTAAGTCTTAAAAGCCTATCATTAATATTATTATAAAATGTAGTAATTTTAAAAGAAGTACTGCTACATAAAAACAGTTGTAAAGATAGAATAGGCAAATCTGTAGTTCATGTTCGACCATGCACGATTTATTATAGGCTTGCTATTCTTTGCACTATGTTACCTGTTACCTGTTACCTATCCCTTAGTCTGGTGGACCGTTGGGGCGCCAAGCAAGACATGTGGACCATCTTTCTCCAATCCTCTCTATCCTTTGCCCTGATTAAAACCTCGTTCAATGGTAGGCCTGTCCATTCTTTGATGTTGTCTTCCCACCGCTTTCTCTGTCTGCCTCTTCTTCTTTTTCCTGGAACTGTTCCCTGGAGGAAGGTCTTAGCGAGTCCCGAAGATCTTGTTACATGGCCATACATTTTAAGTTTTCGTTTCTTCACAGTATTTAGCAGGTCATCATGGGGTCCGATCGCTGCAGTAACCCTGTCTCTAATCTCTTGATTTGTGATGCGGTCTTTAAATGTGATGCCTAGGATCCTTCTGTAGCATCTCATTTCCATTGCTAATCCTCTCTAGCTCTGCAGTCAGCGTCCAAGACTCACAAGCATATAGAAATGTGGCCATGACCAGGGAGCGCATCAGTCTGATTTTGGTGCCGAGGGATAAGCCTTTGTCTTTCCATATCAACTTGAGTTTAGAAAGGGCCGCTGTGGACTGTGCTATTCGGACCATTAGTTCGGGCTTTGTTCCCTCATCCGAGACAATAGCTCCGAGGTATTTAAAGCTGCTAACGCTAGTTAGCTTTTCGCCTCCAATACTGATGGCCTTTGTAAAGCCCTGTTGACTATTGGTCATGATTTGGGTTTTTTCTGCATTTATTTGCATGCCATAAGCTGCTGAAGTCTTGTCAATGCGCATCACTAGGTCGGCTAGTTCGTCTTCTGTCCCTGCTAGGCCATCAATGTCATCTGCGAAGCGCAAGTTTGTAACTTTTCTTCCTCCAATGCTTACAGTACCTTCAAATCCTTCGAGAGCATCTTCCATTATTCTTTCAAGGAAGATATTGAAGAGTGTTGGTGAAAGGAGGCAGCCTTGTCTTACTCCAACTGTGGTTTTGAACCATTCCCCAATATTGTTGTTGAAGTACACCGCACTGGTGGCATCCTTGTATAGGTTCTGGATAACTTTGGTTATGTTTGTGTTAATGTTATATTTTTCCATTTCGAAATCTCAGGAGATACAGAGATACTAAATGTCCCGGCAGTTTCCAACATGGACGACTATCCGATTCTTCGCTCGGAAGTAGCAGCAGCAGTAAAAGCCCTGAAAAAGGGAAAAGCGGCCGGAGTTGACAACATTCCTGGTGAACTTCTACAAGCGGGAGGAGAAACCATGATAAACGCACTCTATACAATTTGCAACAAGATCTGGCAATCAGGAGAATGGCCCAAACCCTGGACCCAGTCACTCATCATCACTCTTCCAAAGAAAGGCAATTTACAACTATGTCAAAACTATCGCACCATCAGCCTCATAAGCCACCCCAGCAAAGTGCTGTTAAAAATTATATTAAATCGACTAAAACCGATAGCAGACAAAATCATATCTGAAGAACAGGCGGGTTTTAGACATGGTCGCAGCACAACAGAGCAAATCCTAAACCTCAGAATACTCTGTGAAAAATATCTCCAACACCAAGAGAATCTTTTCCATGTCTTTATTGATTTCAAGAAAGCTTTCGATCGAGTATGGCACGGGGCACTCTGGGCGACAATGGAAAAAAAAAATAACATTGCACTATGAAGGGTGTCAAATATTCTATAGCGTGTTAGTCGTGACGATTTGTTTATATTTGCACAAAGCTATAAGCTATAGTTATTATGAATACCACAAGGTCGACTTTCACAAAACATTCTGTTTAATAGAAGGCATGAGATCCGCTGGTCGTCCACTTCTGAGGTATACTGATGTATGCAAACGCGACATTAAGCTCTTCAAAATTGACATCAACAGATGGGAAAAAGTGGCACTGGATAGATCCACATGAAGAGATAGCATATAAGGAATGTCCTGGATTGCAGATGCAAGATACAGTAGTAGTAGAAAGAAGGGTGAAAGTAGAAAGGATTGGCTTCTTTAGTCACACAAGAAGTTGCAAAGGGAAAAAATTGTCTTGAGACGTAAAATGTTACAATTATTTGTTTATACTTAGCTAAGGTATAGAATTAATTTTTTTTGCCAATTATCTTTCGATGTGATAAATGCTATAGATTTGCGGTCGGTGTCAGCGTTCGATAAAACAGCGGGTTAAACACGTTCACCAGTTTACAATAGAAGAGATACAAGAATGTTCTTCACATGTCGTCATTCGAGTCAAAACGTTGATTCGGATCAACGGAGCACCGGCAGCAGCAAGAGCCCAAAAAACTACAAGCTGCAGCATCATGAATTAACTGCATTTGTTGGGTATTTTAGTGATGAAACTGCAGATATCTCAGGCAATGAGCAGATGTCTTTGAGTGTTTGGTTTGTAGATTGCGATTGTATTCATTAGCTTAGTTCATGTGGTTTAGAGAGACATGCTACATGTGTCTAACGGCATTGTAAAGTCTAGACATGGACAAACTACTCGGCCAAGGCTGCCCCGTGATTGGCCGAGTGGGGGGTGATCCCCCCTACCCCCTCCCCCGGATTCGACAGTGCTTGCACCTCCCTGCAAAAAATCCTGCGGGCGCCCATGTTTACATTTAAATTTAAATGTGACAGAAGCAAGGTATTAAAGCAGAGCAATGGTTGAATACACTTTTTCTTAATGGTGAATGTTAATGTTTGACAAACAGTAATATTCCACAATGAGAAACTCGCGAGTAGAGTGAAGAACATTTATCAGGCTTTCAAATTCAAAACATTTTGACATCCAGACTTTAGCTTAAAAAAAAGTGACGGGAAGTCATTGCTATGATTGACGTGTAGATGGGAAAAAAAAGTAACATTATAAAGTAATTATAGATTGCTTACTATCGCATTGTTTCTATCTAAGCAAAAGTGGCGAATTGAAGAAGACTTTTCATTCAGTAATGGAATTTTATTTCTTGGGCTTGTGGAATTTTTATCCAAATATGAACCAGTGCTGAAATAATAACTTATACCATTGCAAGAGAGCCAGCAAAAAAAAAGTAACTTTTCTAACTTGTACCGAAACTAGAGAGTTTTCAAATGTTTTAGCAACCACTTAAGGGATATACTTTTCAGACATACATGCTGCAATGTACTTTGGTATCTTGTATTACAGCACACCTAACATAGATCTCTGAAGTTGTAAGATATATTAACAGTAACAATGACAATGTTGAAATGACAGAAAATGGGTAAGATATTGCTCTTTATGTGGACCTAAAGCTGGTGGTATTCTGATAATTTAAAGCGCCTGGAAAGAGGCTTTAAGTATAGATAGAGGAGTTCAGGGACACGGTATTGCAGCTAGGGTTCAGGGACATGGTAATGCAGCTACAATGTCAAGGATTCAGCGACATGGTAATGCAGCTATAATGCCAAGGATTCAGCGACATTGTAATGCAGCTACAATGCCAAGTATTCAGCGACATGGTAATGCAGCTACAATGCCAAGGATTCAGCGACATGGTAATGCAGCTGCAATGTCAAGGATTTAGCGACATGGTAATGCAGCTGCAATGTCAAGGATTCATAACGACATGCAGGCAGTAATAAATAAAGAACATAAAAGAAATTGGAATGGATGTGTACACCGTTTACTTAAGCTATATGGTCAGAATTATTAATTAGAAAATGCTTGAAACGTATATTTTCTTTCTTTGCCGCTGTTACCAATCGATGTGATACTTTAATTAATGAACAACTCGCTGGTGTGCTCATTGTGTTGCTGTCAAACCCATGAAAGAACGATTTTAATAAAGTGTGACGCGAACATCTTTGCCGTCGCTCAGAAAATACAAACACTAGAGGAGCAGTGTAAAGACCAATACCGATTTTTATGAATGCATGTATACCTATCATTGCTTTACTTTCTTGTTGGCGGATGTACTGGGAAGTAAGTGAACTAAACGTAGGAGTACCTTTAAATTAAAGTGTTAATCATTGGCAAATTGGTGGCTAAGCTGTAGTACTTTAATATTTACTCTATCAAATATGTAACAAGTTAGCTCAAAATATTACTGAGAAAACTTTTGTCCAATCAAATTAGCATGTAATTGCAACAGAAAAATAAGTTTTTTAAGAATATGAAAATATCACAAAAGTAATCTTAAGTTGCCGGATTTACTATTTAAATAGAGAACAAAAGGTTAATACTATCTCTAATATGTTTATCCAGACGACAATATATGTGAACAGAAATACTAAAACTAGAATACTAGAATGCAGCAAAGTTTTAAAGAACGTCAACGAATCTATACCAGCCTTTGATTTAAACCTTTAACTGTTTCTTACCGAATGCATGTCAACGTGGGGTCATGTGAAAAGAAGCTTTACAAAACTTTAGTTAATTAACAATTAATATCAGGTGGCCGAGCCTTGCTCGGTTAATTAAATGTCCTGCCCAGCCTGACTGTCGGACAATAAGAAGTTCATGCCGGCTTTTGCCATCCACCCATCCCAGTGGTGCTACAGTCCGTGGTCTGCTTTTAGTTTTACACATCCCTTCATTCGTATCTCTAA
>JADKLZ010067035.1:0-12779 GCA_021533235.1 Biomphalaria straminea | reverse complement strand
TTCTTTTCTTACGACATGCTGATCAGTTGTTACATTATTGTCTTCTTGCGTCCCTGAGACATGACGTTAAACTGCGCTCCTCTTTCCTTAGCACTTTTGGAGCTCAAAAGTGCCCTACTTCTTTTCTATCATTTTGTCTGCCTCCTCTTACTCTCAGTCTGCCTTCATTAACCATCACCCTGTCTCCTTATCTTCTAAAACCTCACAATGTCCTGGACCAGTCCGTTTGCCGTGGACTGCGACGGGTAAGGGGGGATAAAGAGATCCTGGTGTTTGAGTGGGTGACTATCTGAGGATGGACCACCGCAACACAATACTTTGGCTCCAAGTTCCCCTAGACCTGAGGCCCAGAAGGCCCGCTCTGGGTCAACCGGCTGGTCATGTCGAGCTACCAGCATAGGTCCTCGACCTATGCTGGAGGGCGGTGGCTAGAGGGTCAATCAGCCAGCTTCTGTATCGGACACATGTCCGATGCAGCGGCTGACTGAGTATAACACCTGTGTAGCCCTGGCGGGCTCATTCTGGACATCCGAGTGGCCCGTCCCCTTGTTGGGCTCGATGGCGGGTGGGGAGCACAGGTGCCGAAACATATACACTTTCTTATGGATAAAAAAACAACACAAAAATCACTTGCCACAGACCCATGTCTTGGCAAGAAACGTCGAATTGAGACGAGAAAGGAGGAGGCCACAAAAAGCTGTCCTACCTGGCCATCATTTCTGGTGGTCAGGTGTACAGAGGAGGAGAAAAGCCTGACCAAATTGAGCCCTTTCTTCATTTACAAGGGACTCAAGTCGGTAGTGGGAGAGCCCAAGGGTGTATCTAAGCTACACAGATCCAATGAACTACTGGTAGAAGTAGATAGCAAGGTACACTCGGATGGGCTTTTGAAATGCAGAAGACTCTGTGAGCTCCAAGTGGAAGTCATGCCACACAAGAGTCTGAACACCAGCAGAGGTGTAATCAGCTCTAGGGACCTGCTGGAATGTTCCGAGAAGGAAATAGTGGAGGGTATTGAAGGAGTCACCCATGCCCGGCGCATTACAAGGCGCAGGGATGGTGAGGAGGTCAAGACCGCCACTATTATCCTCACATTCGGAACTAGGACACCGCCAGAGTACGTGAAGGCAGGATACCTACGAGTTCCAGTGAGGCCCTACATTCCTAACCCTATGAGGTGCTTCAAGTGCCAGGGTTATGGACACGGCGCGGCAGTCTGCAAGAGGAACACTGTGTGTGCTAGATGTGCCGGAGAGGGTCATGAGGACAAGGGCTGCACAGCCCAGTTCAAATGCCCAAACTGTCACGCTGGCCACTCAGCCTACTCCAAGGACTGCCCTGTGTGGAAACAGGAGGTTGCCGTGCAGGAGTACAAGGCAAGAAATGGATGCACCTTCAGCCAGGCGAAATCAGCCGTATCGGCCCTACCCAAGGGCCAATTCGGCTTGACAAAGACGTACGCCCAGGCTGCGGCAAAGACAGGAAGATCCATAGCCACACAGACGGACACATTAACCCCACCCCCTCCTCCTCCTCCTCCAACTCAGAAGAAAACTCCGCCCAAGAACTTCACTCAAAAGAAACCAGAAAGCCCCGTGGTCATGCTACAAAACAGGTTCTCTGTGCTCACTGATGAGAGCATGGAGACCGAACAGCATGTCCAAACCAACACTCCGGGAGAACCCGGAGTCACCATGTCTGATAGAGGTTCTCCTCAGAGAACCCAGTCAGACACCCCAACCTCTACTGAATCAGAGGTTGACAAACTCCCTAAGGGGAGAACTCAAAATGGAGAGGATGCCCGAGGTGAGGGAGGAGGATGTAGCCTCCGCTCTAACCAGAGGGATCTCTCCTCTCCAGAGAGAAGGACTCCCCCCAGGAGAGGGGTGTCCTCCTCTCCAACCAAGCAGAAGTCCAAAAAAGTCACAGGAATAAAGGGGACCCCCTCCGGGGGCCTCCCGAAGCCTAATAGCTCCAAGTAGGTCATCTAGAATAAGCCATGGATTCCAGAATTGTACAGTGGAACTGTAGAGGCCTCAAGGCCAATTACGAAGAAATGCAGCTACTGATGGACTCTGAGGCTCCTGTAGCTGTCTGCTTACAGGAAACATTTCTGAAAGATAACATCAGTTTCCGAAGCTACATTGCTTACAGCAGGAATGTTGAGGATGCAGAAAGAGCATCAGGTGGAGTCTGTATCCTTGTGAAGGACAACATCCCCCATGAGAGGGTAGAACTACAGACCACACTACAGGCCGTAGCAGCTAGGATAACTTTACACAAGGTTATCACTTGCTGCAGCCTGTATCTACCACCAGGCGCTCCATTGGACCCAGCAAGTATGGAGGATCTGTTGAGGCAGCTCCCTCGGCCTTATATTATCCTTGGGGATTTCAATGCTCATAACACAATGTGGGGATCCAACAGTACTGACACAAGAGGTCGTATGCTGGAGGATATCTTCCTCCAACATGATTTATGCATACTCAATGATGCATCACCGACCTACTTGCACCCAGGAACTGGATCCCTCACGTGCATTGACCTCACCGTATGCGTCCCCGGACTTCTGGACGACTTCAAATGGTCAGTTAGTAATGACCTACGGGGAAGTGACCACTTCCCAATCATCATTACTAACAATCTCCCCTCAATGGGACGACCTCAACGGTGGAAATTGAACAAGGCCGATTGGGAGCAATTCCAAAAAAGATGCTCAGAGGATATCACAGAAAGTATCCTCGATGAGCAGAACCCAGCTGATATCTTCGCTTCCAAGCTACTCGACATTGCCAGGAAAGTTGTCCCCCTAACCTCCGCAAATCCAAAACGGCCCAGCAAACCATGGTTTGATGCAGCTTGTAAAAGTGCTATTGGCGATAGGAAAAAACGACTGGCTGCATTCATAAAGAATCCTTCCCAGGAAAACCTCAAGCTATTTAGGATAGCTAGAGCAAAGGCTCGACAAATCATACGGTCAGCCAAAAGGAATTCCTGGAGAAGCTTTGTCGGCAGTCTGGATGCCAAAACTTCTGCTAGAGCGGTTTGGAAGGCAGTAAGGCGAATCAAAGGGAAAGAATCAAATGCAATAGGGCATTTGAAAAACCAAGGACGAACTGTCACGTCCCCCAGAGAAATAGCTGACTGCCTTGCATCCTCAATAGCAGAAAAATCATCCACTGCACACTACACGCCAGAGTTCCAAAAAGTCAAAACCAGGGAGGAAAGACATCCCATTGACTTCAGGTCAGAGAATAATGAAGCCTACAACAAACCGTTCTCGCTCGAGGAACTGAGGGATTCGCTGGACAAGTCACATGACACAGCACCTGGAGAAGATGAAATCCATTACCAGTTCCTCAAGCACCTTCCCGAACCCTCATTGGCAGTCCTGCTAGGGGTCTATAACTGTGTGTGGCAAACAGGCGCTTTCCCAAACAGCTGGAGGAAAGCCACAGTTATACCGATACCTAAACCGGGAAGAGACGGCTCTGACCCAGCTAACTATCGACCAATAGCACTAACAAGCTGCATCTGCAAAACCATGGAAAGAATGATTAACAGTAGGCTGGTCTGGTATCTTGAGAGGAACAACTTGATCTCCAAATACCAGTGCGGATTCCGACAGGGGCGGACAACAACCGACCACCTGGTAAGGCTTGAAGCTTTCATAAGAAATGCTCTACTCAGGCGAGAACATCTAGTAGCTGTATTCTTCGATATAGAAAAGGCCTATGACACGACCTGGAAACATGGCATTCTACGTGACCTGGAGCTTATAGGACTTAAGGGACACCTCCCCCGTTTTGTAGGGGAATTCCTGAAAGACCGAAAATTTCAGGTCCGAGTGGGCACCTCCACTTCTGACACATTTGAACAGGAAATGGGCGTACCCCAGGGCAGCATTCTGTCAGTCACCCTGTTCAACATCAAAATTAACAGCATCATAAATGCTCTGTCCCCTGGCATAGAGTGCTCTCTGTATGTTGATGACTTTGTCATTTTTACTTATGGGAAAAATATGAACACCTTAGAAAGAAAATTACAGTTAAATTTAAACAAAATTCAAAATTGGGCAAATGATAATGGTTTTAAATTTTCGGACTCCAAAACAGTTAGTATGCATTTTTGTAATTTAAGAGGGCTCCACCCAGATCCTGAATTATTTATAAACAAAAAGAAAATCCCCGTTGTAAAAACTACAAAATTTTTAGGCCTTACCCTTGATTCCAAATTTAATTTTCTCCCCCACATTAAAGAACTTAGGAAAAAATGTCAAAAGTCATTAAACATACTTAGAGTACTCAGCCATACGGACTGGGGGGCTGACAGAGACACCTTGCTGTTGCTGTATCGAAGTCTAATCCGATCCAAGTTGGATTATGGATCTATGATATATGGAGCAGCAAGGAAGTCTTACCTAAAGATACTAGAACCAATCCAAAATGCTGCCCTGCGTCTCTGTCTCGGCGCGTTCCGCACGTCACCAATTCCGAGTCTACATGTGGAGGCTGGAGAGCTCCCCATGGACATAAGGATGAAAAAGCTTGCAATGCAGTACATAGTAAAACTAAAATCTAACCCCACGAACCCTGCTTTTGATCCCGTATTCAATCCCATAAATGTTGAAATATACATTCGAAGGCCTAACGTCATACAGCCGTTGGGCCTTCGAATGAGAGAATCCATCCAAAATTTAACCCCACCCATCGACCAAATTTTCAAAATAGAAACCCCACAAAACCCTCCTTGGTTAACTAGTAGACCCAAACTAAATTTATCCCTCCTTAATTTTAAAAAGCAAAACACAGACCCAACCCTATTACAAGTCCACTTTAGGGAACTGCAGGAGAGCTACGGAGATTGTGGCACCATCTACACTGACGGATCCAAAATGGATGGAAAGGTCGCGTGTGCCTGCTCCTTTCGGAGCAAAACAATCTCCCGTAGACTCCCTGATGGATGCTCCATCTTTACGGCCGAATTGCATGCACTGTCGCTTGCACTTACGGCCGTGAAAGCATCAGAAAGGAGAAAATTCATAATCTGCTCCGACTCCAAATCTGCATTGCAAGCTTTGGGGCGGATGAAGACTGACATTCCATTGGTACACAAGTGCCTAAAGCTGTTGGACCAAATAGCAGCCAACCATAGGGATGTCACCTTCATCTGGGTCCCCTCCCATGTAGGCATAGAGGGAAACGAAGCCGCAGACAGAGAAGCAAAGAAAGCCCTAAACCAAGCAGTGTCAGGAACCCAAATTCCCTACTCGGACCTGAGACAAAGTATTGCCACTGCCACCTATCAAGAGTGGCAGGACCGATGGGAGGCTGAGAATCACAACAAACTCAGGCAGATCGTGGCGGATGTCCGGTGGCGGCCCATATCTAAGGGTCTGACAAGGCGTGGCAGCACGACCATGTCTAGACTTAGGATTGGCCACACCTACATCACACACTCTTTCGTGCTGAAGAGAGAGGGGCCACCACTTTGTGAGCGTTGTGATTCTCGCCTCACAGTGGAACATATCCTCATCGACTGCCCCAGATACCAGGATGTCAGGGAGAAGTTTTTCACATCCACTGACTTAAAAATACTGTTTGACACTGTCGACCCTGGGAAGGTACTGGGCTTTATCCGGGAGGTGGGGTTGTCTTCGAGGATCTGATTCGTGAGTCTATATACACATATTATTTACACTAGATTCTTATCAAATATCAAAATTTTTACATATGCTCTTTTAACTGTAAATGAACCTTAATTTTAACGAGTTAATTGTATAAACTTTGACCTTTATATAGAGGGAGAGTAGTCCTTAAGGGACTATGGGCACGACATGGCCTATACTGTGCCGATGTGCCCAAAACTAAAACAATAAACAATAAACAATAAACCACGCCTCCTATAGCTACTGAGATTCTTGCTGAAAGGTGCCTGAGAGGACCACCGCGCCTCCTATAGCTACTGAGATTCTTGCTGAAAGGTGCCCGAGAGGACCACCGCGCCTCCTATACCTACTGAGATTCTTGCTGAAAGGTGTCCGAGTGAACCACCACGAGGGCCTGTTTCTAAGTTTGTGTTTCTCTTTGTAACTTTGTTTTATTTTATATCTACTTTTATGTGTGGTAAATTGTTGATATGTCTTATTGTTACCGGAAAAGTTTCGAAATGCAGGTATTCTTTAGAGTGCTTCGGCACTATACAAAATAGTCAATTCGTACTTTGCCTTAAAACGCATGAAAACGTTCTATTAATACACAAGTATAAGAATATATAGCAAGACTTCTAATAAGCTTCTCAACAATTAAGCTTCCTTTAGTAAATGTTCTTGTGTAATCAAACCTTCGACTATGTTGTTCAAGTACCATTTATATTGTAACTTCGTGTTTTTTTTTTTAAAGAGGCACACTCATGGGCAGCAAGTCAACTTCATACAGTCACTGTTCTAACCTCAACTTTGACCGTCATACAGTGTATGATTTTAAAAAGTTGCTTGTACGCTCTAAAGCTTTATAATCTATTGTTGAACAAAAATCCAATCTAACAAAGAACATAACTGGGAGCACGAATTTGTCGGGAAGAAACTTCTTAAAACTACTTACAGTACTTGAGGTGCTAGGCCCGCTATATACAGGGGTGTATCCTTATCTGCTCTTCATTTTTACATGTAGATCTACATGTACTGCGTATCGCCAGAGTTTCTTGTATTGGTCATTCCTGGCATTTCTGCTGAAGCCGTGTAACTTATCTTCAGTAATATAAATTCTTTTTTTTTAAACAATTCCTTCTTTATGGAGCTTTGTTATAGAAATTACATAACCCTTAATACCTAATGTATGATTGATTTAATAAGAAAAAATGAAAACATTTTTACAGCACCCACCCCGAAAAAAAAATCTTTGTTACAAACATTTATAAATGTACTCCGAGTATATACAGTTCTAGTGATATAGATCCAGACATGGTAACATTAAAAGACAGTACTTCTTCTTCTTCTTTTTCGTTCTTCATTGCTATGTTCAAATCACTACACCAATATATGAGATGAACTGCTTAGTGGTTTCCAAGTCAGGGAGCTCTCCATATAGTTTTTTTTTTTTCTATTGGGGTGTTTTGCGGCCAGTTTCTTAGACGGGCCTCTTGGTAAAGAGCGCAGTCTTGGAGGACGTGGTCTGCATTCTCTGATGACACTCCACATGGGCAGATATCACTGGTTCCAATTTTGAGCTTCCGGCACATGTGTTGTCGCATTCTGTTGTGTCCGGTCATAAGTCGAAAGATTACACGTTGATCTTGTCGGGTTAGCTTATAGTAAGCATCATCTTTTTGTGATTTGGATGTGAGCTTGTCCATTTCTCATTTATTTTATTTATAATTAATTTCTTCATTTCTTCCAGGTAGAGTGCAGAGTTCATTTGTGAGCCACTTAATCCACCCTTAGCGAGTGTATCAGCATTCTCATTTCCCTCTAGTTGAATATGAGCTGGCACCCACTGAACAACGGTCTTTCTGCTGTTGTTGAGTTTTGTCAGTGCTGCTCAGAGGTTTTCAACACAGTAGAAACCAGAGTTCTGCAAGCCTTGGAGGGCTGTCTTCGCATCGGTTAGTAGGACAATCTGACTGTGTGGGGAACTTGGATGATTTGCTAGCATGGTAGCAGCTAGTGTTAGTGCTTCCCTTTCTGCTCTGTGGCTGTCAGATAGCTCATCAGTTGCAAAGTTGCAATGGATTTTTCTAGTTTTTCTCCATCTGGCCATTCGATGAGAATTCCAGCTCCTCCTTTTGTGGTGGCTTTATGGGATGATCCATCGGTGTAAACTCTGATCCACTGATCGCTAGGATAATTGGTTTGAAGAAAACAGTTCACTATTTCCTTGAGCTCTGTTGGTCTGTAGTCAGATTTTCTTTTTATGTTTTCAATATGGTTCCTTATAGTAGGAAGAGGGCTTTCGTCCCAGAATCGAGATTTATTATGGTATATCGAGGATTTTAGAGTTACTTTTTCGAGTTGGTGTTTCTTTTTTAGGTTAACAGATTCCTGTATGAAATTGGTCCTTTTGAGACGGTTTTTAGTTCCAGTTTTGTTGATTTTGGTTTTCAGTGGGTGCCTTTCCATGGTTTCCAATTTGGTAAATTGGGAGAGGATTTTTATTTCTCTTCTTTCATCCAGAGAGAGATCAGGGCAGCAGTTTCCTCCATAGCTCTTATCGGTGTTGTTTTCATTGCTCCTGTCATTATCCTTAGACCAATATTTTGGACTCTGTCTATTTTTCTTAGGTTGGTTTGGGCGGCTGAGCCCCATGCTGTGGCACCATATTCTAATACAGGTCTTACAGTACGATATTGTAAATTAGAATGCAGCATCTAGGTCTATCATAAGATGTGGTAAAGAATATTCTAAGTAAGTGATATACACCCATAGATGCAAACAAAAAGACAGGGGTTTAGACGCTATATGTTCCTTAATGTCTATTTCTATACTTCAACTGTTTAATGAATACAAGCGGGAAAGTCCACTGTCATATTCAGGATGTAGATCTCCAGACCAAATTTGGTTTAAAGGCGATTATAGTTTAATAAATTATTATGGTCAACCCACAGTTTTCCCTTGCGTGGCTAATTAGCTAGTAATTCTTTTCCCAAATATATTTATAAACTGTCATATTTCTAGGAAAATTGTTGGAGGCGTTTTTGGGATCCGTGTCCAGATTTTTAACTCTTTCTCTCCGTAATTATTTCTCTCGTTCCGGTGGTATAATTTGTTTTGCTCATTTGTATTTCACTATCCTGTTACGATTACATTTTAATAACTTTTTTGTTATCAGAAAATGTTATATTTGGTATTGAATTATAGGAGGATGCATGCTTTTTTTTTTTACACAAAACAAATTAAAGTTTATAAATCCAGAAACCAATTTAGTTTAATGGGAGTCAAATCAACGATGGAATCGTCAATTAGGAAACAGTTAAACTTTTCATTAATTCTTTTTCTGCACTGTGTGGAATGAGGCTGTTATTATCCGTGGTCCATGCGCTTCCCATCCTATAAGTGCTCTCCGAGCCTGCTAAGACAGCATCAGGGCTACTCCATGGGTGTGTGAAGCCTCTTGCTCATGTCCTGAGTATAAAAGTAGCTCTGCCCGGAACCGGTCCATCTTGACTCACTGATTCCTAGAAAGGTGAGGTTGTACCTTTTCATCTCAGCTGCCACTTGCGCTGTCTTCCCAGACTCATACATTGTCCGGACATTCCATGTACCGATGGTGGTGGTGGTCCTGGTAGAGATGATGGTCTTCAGCCTGTCAGCTTCCAGAAGACTCTGGCTTTCACTGGCATGCGTCATAAACCTTGCAGCTGGAAGTTCATCCTCTCCTAGGTCTGTGACTTCTTTTAATTTGCTGTTTGATATTTCTATAGCTAGTGTTTTTTCTACATGTTTGGGGCCCAACACTCCTCCTTTCTCAGACGGGCTTGGGACCGTCACATGGCGGAGTTTTTTCATTGATACGAAAACGTAATTTTGAAGATGATTATTTCTGAGAAACAAATACAACGGTCAAACGAGAATTTTCCGTGTCTGGCCAATAAGATTTTTCATCCCAAATGTATTTATAAACCACCAAATCTGTAGGGAAACTGTTAGACCTGTTTTCGAAACACATTAACTTTTTCCTTCCAACTCTATGACCCGATGAAGAGACTGTCAGGTAATAGAATGAATTGTATAACAAAACATCTTTAATTTATGTCTCGAGATTTGAAAACAATTAGGTATTGGGGCTTTGGGGGGAGGGGTGTGTAAGATGTGCGCTGATAAAGAGCTTTGCTTTTTTTGTTTTTTTTTAATTTCTGGATCTTTAGAGTGCCTCAGAATCCAGCAAGTTCTAATGGGTACCTGACATTTGATGGGTACAAGTAATAGCCGTTGGTCGTTGTGCTGGCCACACGATACCTTCTGTTCAATCTAAACAGATGACCTTTACATCATCCGCCCTGTAGGTTGCAAGTTTTGAAAAGGGAAAATTTTTATTGTAATCGACACAAAACTCATGTGAATAAAAGCCATGACTAGGTGGAATAACCATCACTTCGGACAATTGGACAACACATACTTGAATCTATCCAAGTAGATCCGGGTTTAGAAAGAATGCATTAAGTATCAAACTAAAATGGATTTGAAAACAAGATTACAAAGAGAGTTTATGTCTTTGCCTTATTGTCGGGCAGGTAAGACACACAGGTTTCAACATTTTTAGCAGCTATGAACTAATTGCCTCCATGCTAAAAGATCTCATTCAAAACCTGCGATCACTCACAGCCAATACCCGAGGCCCTGCTTGTCGTCTGTGTAAATATAGCCAGCCAGTGACATAGCTGCCATGATGCTAGGAGCTCATTAATTCCAGGCCCATGACCATTTGGGGCCAACAAGGGCTCTTGGAAGAAGAAGACTACAATATGTCAAATTTGTATGAGTTATGTAGCACTTGTGACAACTCGTTGTTTAATTGAACACTAAAGGTAGCACTTGAATTCTTTTCCTTTTTTAAAATGTAGCCTATTGACTCAAGTTCAATTACTAACACTTAACCTACGATTCGGGGGAAAGGGTTGAAACCCTCAAACATAGTCTTGAACCCGTGTCCACGCGAACTTTGCTACAATTCTGAGGCCAGGGTGGACATTACTTCTAAACGTAGTCACAGAGACATATGGTAACACTTGAGTCTTAGTGAGTATGGACTACATACAGGTTGTAATAAAATGTCTACGACATGGCCTAAATTGTGCCGATGTGCCTAAACTCAAACTCAAACAATTTTTATCTCGATGTCTCTCACACTTCTGCCCTTCCTACCCATTCTTAATGTCATTTTTTTCTGCAATGTTCATACTGGAGAAATAGTTCAAGCTAGACTTTATGAGAATGAGTTTCTGAAGCTCATAAATGTTGAAAACTGTTGGCTTTAAACACCCTCCTCGACCAATGGCTGACTAAGAGAGCAGCAGTTACACTTTCTAGCCTAGGTGATAGTCAAAGTCTGAATAACACAACATAATGTTAGGGTTAGGGTTTCCGTGACAAACAGTTCTAACAAAGGAAACATGTTTTAATTTTAATAAACTTGCATTGTAAAATAAGCACCTACTATTTACAAAATGTCATACACAATGGAATTTTAGACTATAATTGACACTCTTTTTACTTTTGTGTAACAATCAATGAAAGTAGGCAGTCAACTCATTGTATTGGCTCAACAAAATGAACTGACGAAAGTTTTATTTTGGGAAATGCATTGTACCTGGAGATAGATGATGACAAGGGAGGGGGACACCCTGAGCTAACCACATCGGGTGACACCAACCCTGTCGACGCCACTGCATTTTTATTTTTTGTTATTCAGGTATGACGAGAGAGTAGTTTCTTTGTTGCTATTTAAATATGATAGAATTATATAAGTTATATCCCTTTGTAGCCTACTATTCCTAGAGTACACATTAGAGCAGGGGTGGGCAACTTGTGGCCCGCCGAAGTCTAAATAAATCATCATAAATATCTTCAGAAATTATTGAAACTTTTGATTCTTATCACTTCTAATGAAGAGGCTAAAGAAACATTGTCTCTAAACGTCTTTCTAAAGAGTTTTATTTAAAAAAAAAACGAAGATTATATTTAATTGCAATACTATATAAATTCAGTAAAATACATAAGCACTGTGTGTGTGTGTGTGTATGCGGTCCGCCTAGTCCCCAAATTTCATTAATGCGGCCCTCGGTTGAAAAAGGTTGTCCACCTTTGCATTAGAGTATAGCTCCTCCTTCGTGTACGAAGATGAGCACATGTCTCATTTCCTATGCACTCGAGGATGGCTGTAAAATCCAATCCTCGCTTTGAAAAGCCGGCCGCATATGTGGCATGGGTGAGTTTTGTCAGTTACAGATAGGCCTGCTTTTTCTCTCTGCTTTCTGTAGAGTAGAGTAGAGTAGAGACTGTAGAGTAGAGTACAGACGGTGCTGTACAGTGTCCACTAAAGTATATCTTCTTACGAAACACGTTGACATTGGCTAAGGACGTAGACGCATCAGATCTCGAATGAAGCGACCTACTTCCCTGGATTGGTTGCCAAAAGATAGATTTCATTGTCTCCTCCTTAACGGAGATATAGCTATTTATAGTGCACCCTAGGATGGAAACTTTATATGTGACCTATATGAATGACCTTTTAACAATAACATCCGGGACAAGCAGACTCTATGGTAAGGGAAGATATTGATTGATGACCAGTGACTCGTGACGCGTTGATATCCGGCTTGTCAACAGTGGACATTGAATTCAAGGAGGCGGCGCTGAACACAATGTTTTTTTTCTTTATATTTGTTTTTTCTCAGCAGTGTTGCGGTCCATGACAAGGTGCGTTCGAAATTTGCAGTTGATATGTCCCCCTGTCCGAAAAAAGTTTGGGTACCACTGATCTAAGTCTTAGCCATATTTTTTTTTAAAGTAGGTTAGGAAGGCTGAATACGAACTTGACAGGGGGAGGGGGGAGTGAACTATATCATGTACTGAAAATTAAAAAAAAAAGGATTTAATGCATTTAAATGGAAACATTTTTAGAATTCCAAGAACTCGTATTGTATGTATGCCTGGTGTCGCATCATTACAAGCAAAGAAACACTGTGTTATTCTCAGCTTCTGATGATAGGATAATATATTTATATTCATGTATATCTGTGTGAGTGTGTTTGTAAGAGGGTAAAAGAGGCATGTAGCTACAGCG